>JAFIRS010003381.1:0-138855 GCA_018342105.1 Gonioctena quinquepunctata
CACTGAAGGACCTCCCTGCAAGTTTCCGTTGATGTCGACGTAGATTATCACTTCGAGTGAAATCTTACCACAATCACACGAATACATTTCACCGACTTGTTTTCAATAGATCACTGGAGGAGACACTGATTCGAAATACTCTTCTCCTGAATATTTCAGTGAAATAATTCCCCACCATACAACAAGTCCGATGCGATGCGCAATCTGTATGGATTTGAGGGGATTCTCTTGACATTCAGCGCACTCATCAATAATCGCAGTTCATTCTTAGCTCTCTCACAGGACAAACGCCCTCCTCGCTTGGAGAGTACAAGGATTCATGAAGGTCATGACTGCACAGAATATGTATGCCTACACCACAACATTAGTCACAGGACAAAGCAATTTGAGGAAAATAATCAAAAATTCAAGGTCTTTAAGGTCAAAAAAAAAATCTCAAGGTCAAACACACACACACTGCACACCTGCAACTATTCAAGGTCACACGTGACGTCATAGTGGTGGGGGGAGACCCAGAACCGGCTTAAATCTCCTACTCACGCTTCTCCTGCTATTACAACCAAACGCACAACAGTATATATGGCTCGGCGAACGAACTTTCGACATTGTCTTCGGTATAAAAAAAATTCCAATTTGTTGTTAGCTAGTATTTACACAGCAAATCGTGAAAATAACACAACAGTCATATGGCGGCAATATAAACAAGCCTGCACTTGACAGTTCAGTTCATCTCCGACAGGGGTCGTATCAGGATGATTAATTCTCCAATTGTTCTGATGACTTTTCACCTCTATAGCAACTAAAGTTACAAAGCCTCCTAATAAAAATAATATTTATGAAATGTGGTATCCCAAGCATGTTTGAATGAAACCAAGATTGATATTTGGAATAACTGTCAACCACCAAAAAGGAACTGCGTGAAAGAATAAGACAGGCTTGCACAGATATTACCCCAAACCAATGATCGAATGTTGATCGAATCTTATGGTTAGTTAGCATTAGGAAATGGTAGAACAAATGTTTCTAATTAAATCGGGATTTGGTTGAAAAGTGCGAAAATTAATGTGTAGGCACTCTCATTTCAATCAATTCTTTTGTTGTAGTTCATTTATGTTATCAATATTGGTTATTATTGATTATTGAAAATTGATTACTATCTGATGTAAAGATGTACATTTAATTTCTTTGGCAAAAAACTGCAGTGTTCTGATGGACATAACTATCTCATATACTATGGAGTTACGTTTGGAAGAAACATATTATGACGCCATTTTGAATAACTGCTGTTTACAAACTTGACTGCTAACGACCTGAAAGAGCATTTTAAATGATATTTTTAACAAGATTGTGATTTATATGACGACCATTCGAAATATTTTGATAAAGTGATATAAATTTTACTTAAAAAAAATAATATTATCGTGAAATTTTGGTCACACCCATTTGAAAGCATTACGAATCCAGTGGCGTCGTCAAATTTTAATAAAAAAATCGCTAGTAGGCCGTGAAATTTTTATTTTTATTTCGAATTTATGGCATTCAACTAGAACTATCGATGCTCTATCTACTGAAAAACATAAATTCTGAATCGGATAATAAATAACAGTTTTAGAGAGGTGGCCCGCATTCAAATGGGTCACTCTGTATCATACATTAATGAACCCACAAGGATAATAAACGAAACAGCAATGGCAATCGACCATATCTTCATAAGAAGAGCTAAATGAATAAACGAAAAAATTCAAATAGGCCCAATGATTATACAAACGGAAATGACGGAGCATTTCTCTATTCTAGTATATATAACTATACCACCTAGCAATACACAACCGAAAAACAATATATTTTTTAGTTACTCCAAAATTAATGGAACTAAACGAACCACAATAAAGCTATAATCTATTCATTGAAAATGACAAAAAAATCATTTCAGAATCCACAGAAAATATCAGATGAAAAAAAAAATACTGTCGCAAGTTAAAACCATGGATAACCACAAAAATATTGAATAAACACACGGTTGCAAAATATCGAAACAGACTCAACAAGCTGATAAAATACACAAAAAATAAATACTATGAGGAAAAACATAATGAGGTGAAGGGCAATTGCAAAAAAAACTTGGAAAATAATAAATGATATTATTACGAACGAACAAAAACAAATAGAAAACACCACAATCATACAAGAAAATGGGGAACCAATAATAGGTAATTAAAGAAAAAGAAAAAACTTTCAATGACTACTTTGAAAATATCGGCAACAAAATGGCAACGAACATTGAGAATTGCAACCTACCGAGACATTTTCTGAAACACCCAGCTGTGAAATCAGCATGTTCCTGGAACCTATTAACAACAAGGAAATTATTATATTAATATCCAACCTTGAAAATAACTGTGCTCCTGGCCCTGATGGCTTAACTACGAAACTAATTAAACAACTTCACATCTATATCTCTAAACCACTTGTATATATTATAAATAACTGTTTCAAGACTGGAAAAATTTCCCATCAATGGAAAATATCCTTAGTAACACCTATTTTCAAGGCAGGAGGCCACAGTCAACTGAAGAATCACCGACCTATATCAGTGATAAACAATTTGCCAAGATATTCGAACAGACCCTAAAAACAAGACTCACATTTTTTTTAACAAACATTATGCAATAATGAAGTCCCAATATGGCTTCTTAAAGAATTCTAATACGAACAACGCTATTCTAGATTTCACAATGAATACATTGGATAAATCAACTAAATGCCTTGGTGTCTTCCTAGATCTCGCTAATGCATTTGATACTGTGTGTCACTATATCATATTGAACAAACTTTATAGATATGGCATAAGAGGAATTACATTGAATTTATTGAGAGACTATCTCTCATATAGAAAGCAAAGTGCTAAAATCGGGGAACAACAAAGTTCCTGTGCATATGTTACTATTGGTGTACCGCAGGGAACAGTTTTGGGACCTATATATATATATATACATATATATATACATATATATATATATATATATATATATCAACAGTATATCTCCTATAAATGATTTTGAAGGACGCTGATGACACAGCCATATTATTCAAAGGTGACAACTGGGAAAATGTCTTTAGGACAGCTTACTAAACTTAAACGTGGAAAAAACGAAATTTATCACATTTTCTTCAACCATTAGTGATCAACCAACTTCAACAAAACTTAGCATTCACATACCTAGTCATCAAAATGAAAATAATTGTAATTGTTCGAAAATTTCAAAGTAAAACTCCATTAAATATCTAGGGTCATTCTGGACCAATACATTAGATAGATTGAACATTTTCCCCCTACCCCTTTGCGGTCCCTTTTGGGAACGTCCTAAAGAGATATTCTCTCCCCAAAAATCTAATTATTTTATACAACTCGTTGGTCGAGTCAATTATCAATTATTCCCTAACAACTTGGGGAGGGACTTACAACAAACACATTAGCAACTTACAAACTGCACAAAACGCTATGTTGAGAATGATATTGCGTAAAATTAGACTGTTTTCAACAAAGACACTATACGACGAAATAGAATTATTTAATATCAGACAACTATACACAACTCAACAAACAATGATAAATTCAGCGTCCAAAAAGCTAAGATTACCAGATCCAGTGAACATGCTCTACTTCGAACTCCACTATAAAAAAAAGAGCAATACCTGGGTTTTTTCCCTGTTGTTTTTTACACCCAAAATTATCCCCACCATCTCAAAGGGGAACATAAAGAAATTCAAAACCGCTTTAAATATTCAAAGCTTCAAAAAACCCGCTTTGGGGGGCATTTTCTAATATAATTGGATAAAAAAATTTTCACAATGTCAACCTCGTTTTCTTCCTGAAATGTCTATCGTCGTCCACTAGAAAAAAATCGCTGTCTTCTACATATTTACATTATTTCGTACATTAAGTTACTCCAATGATATGAGTGAACAGAAACAGAATAGGCACTCAGTGGCTAGGTAGCTGTCATTCATAACCTAGGAGATGTAATCTATAAAAAATAATCGTAAAAGGTACTTTACCGACTTCTCAATAATCTTTGAAACCTTGACTTTCGCATTTGGCTTCTTTCAATACATGAACCCAATTTAACTGATTATTATGAATTCATTTGATATTCATGAACACACATGATTATCGATTCATTGTTTGAAGATAAGATCAAAACATTTGAATGAATTTCAGTATACTGATTCTAGACATGCTGATTGAAATAAAAAAAAAAAAAAAAATCTGCTTCCGTGTTAACATTCGCGAATTAAATATCTGCTACCGATTTGTTAATATTTTCCATTTTAACACGGATTTCCATTTCGAAACAGATTTTGGCCAATAAAAATACGTACTTTTCATTATGAAACGAATTTTTGGCCTATAGAAATACGCACTTGGGAATAATCCCCTGGTATGTTTCTACATAATCCCCTGGTATGTTTCTACATACTTGTTTGACATTTAATTTTAATCGACATTCAATCACAACGCGTCAAAAGTACCTATAAGTATGTCGAGCAGTGAAGAATGATCTTGTACACCACCAGAAATTTTAATTTTATTATTTATTGGACGTAGAAAAAATAGTGTTTGCAACGATCATGTAATGGCTATTAATACACTAGCACACGGTTTACCTCGTGCTCATGTATTAATAGGTATCATTACATGATCGTTGCATAATATACTATTTGAATCTGCCATATATTTTTGATATTGTCTTCTCTTCCTGGACTGAGGAAATAGATAATGCGATTATCTATCAGCTCATAAATCAGGCTTGTTTCCTGTGCTATCAAAATTCATGCAGGAATATGGAAATATCACGCTAGCCATTTCCGACCGTACGTAATTACAAGTTACACGCCTGCGGTCTGGCTGCCGCTGTAATAAGGAAATGCCACAAACTCAACCGACGAAGCAAGAGCTTCCGAATCTAGATGGAAATAGGGAGGAAAATGTCATCGCATATAGATTCAATGTTCAATTGAATTCCAGTTTCATTAATACACCGAAGGAACAGAAACATTTTTATAGGCACGTTAAACATCGCCAGAAAAACAGTGACTCATGTTATCAGTATGAAAATGCTGGATCAGGTGAATTTTGATTTCATAAAAATGGCAAAACAAAAATAAAATAAAAAGATTGATAGAATACCTAACAAAATGCAATTTGGTGAGAGATAAGTGCCATGTGAAGTGGAATGAATAGAAAAATCGAATTTAAACGGTTTTCTTCACATAAAGGATTCAATATAAAATTGAACCAGAGAAAGGTAGATCTCAGGTGAAAACAACTTTGGCAAATACCAAGAACGTTGAATGATATTCACCTGAAAATCCATGCATACTATAAAATATCAATGGACATTGAATGCAAATGTTTTCTTTTCTGATAAGCTCGATTATGTTTAATTTAAGTCGTGTTCACCTAACAATCCGCATACCGGTTTCAGGCTTCTTGGCCCTCATCAGTACGGAGTAGTCAACCAGCCAAAGTCAAGAACTCTGGCTGAAGTGAGACAAATAAACAAACCATCATCGATCTTGTAACACCTATGGTACGCCGGAAAGATAAACTTTTAACTGGCGGTACCTAGTGACGAAGAAACCTCCGAAATTCTCACCTCGATGGTTTCTAGATAAAGATTCCTTCTCGAGTAGAATTGTAAGCCGTCTAGCATATAGTGAATAAGTGCCATGTGAAGTGGAATGAATAGAAAAATCAATTTAAACGGTTTTCTTCATAAAGGATTCAATATAAATTGAACCAGAGAAGGTAGATCTCAGGTGAAAACAACTACTTTCCTGGAAATCACGCAGAACGTTGATGATATACCTGAAAATCCATGCATACTTCCATAAAATATCAATGGACATTGAATGCAAATGTTTCTTTCTGATAAGCTCGATTATGTTTAATTTAAGTCGTGTTCACCTAACAATCCGCATACCGGTTTCAGGCTTCGGCCCTCATCAGTACGGAGTAGTCAACCAGCCAAAAGTCCAAAGAACTCTGGCTGAAGTGAGACAAGTAAACAAACCATCATCGATCTTGTAACACCTATAGGTACGCCGGAAAGATAAACTTTAACTGCGGTACCTTTGCAGAAAAACACCGAAATCTCACCTTCGATAGGTTTAGATGAAGATTCCTTTCGTAGAATTGAAGCCGTCTAGCATATAGTGAGATAAGTGCCTTAAGTGGAATGAATAGAAAATCGATTTAAACGGTTTTCATTCACATAAAGGATTCAATATAAAATTGAACGAAAGGTGGATCTCGGTGAAAACAATACTTTCCTGGTACCGCAGAACGTTTGAATATTTCACCTGAAAATCCATGATGCTTCCATAAAATATCAATGGACATTGAATGCAATGTTTCTTTCGATAAGCTCGATTATGTTTAATTTGGTCTGTTCACCTAACATCCGATACCGGTTTCAGTCTTGGCCCTCATCGAGTACGGAGTAGTAACAGCTAAATCAAACTCTGGCTGGAATGAGACAACGTAAAATGCATCACATTCCATCTGATCTTTGTACGACCTATGAGGTACAGCCGGAAGATATCATTCAACGTTCTGCGTTATTTTGCTAGAAAGTAGTTGTTTTCACCTGAGATCTCCTTATACTGGTTCAATTTATATTGAATCCTTTATGTAAAATTTAAATTCGATTTTCTATTCATTCCACTAAACTTATCTCTACCTATATCTGAACGGACTTCCTCCCTACTGAAGAAGAATCTTTATCTAGAAAACCTATGATATTTCGAGTGTTCTTTCTGTCATAGTTTAAATTTATCTTTTCGGTTACCTATACGGATTACAAGATCGATAGGTCTTGTTCGTGTTGCCCTTCACCAGACTTTGGACTTTGCTGTTGACTACTTACCTGAAGGCCAAAAGCCGAAACGGAATTGCATGATAGGTGAACACGACAAATTAAACATAATCGAGCTTATCGAAAACTTGTTCAATATCCTGATATTTTATGAAGTATGAATGGATTTTCAGTGAATATCATTCAACGTTCTGCGTGATTGCAGGAAAGTAGTTGTTTTTCACCTGAGATCTACCTTTCTGGTTAATTTTATATTGAATCCTTTATGTGAAGAAACCGTTTAAATTCGATTTTCTATTCATTCCACTTCACATGGCACTTATCTCTCACTATATGCTAGACGGGCTTGCCACTACTGAGAAGGAATCTTTATCTAGAAACCTATCGAGGTGGAGATTTCGGAGTGTTTCTTTCTGTCACTAGGTACCGCCAGTTAAAGTTTATCTTTCCGGCGTACCTATAGGTGTTACAAGATCGATGATGGTTTGTTTACGTTGTGTCTCACTTCAGCCAGAGTTCTTTGACTTTTGGCTGGTTGACTACCCGTACCTGATGAGGGCCAAGAAGCCTGAAACCGGTATGGATTGTTAGGTGAACACGACTTAAATTAAAACATAATCGAGCTTATCAGAAAGAAACATTTGCATTCAATGTCCATTGATATTTTATGGAAGTATGCATGGATTTTCAGGTGAATATCATTCAACGTTCTGCTGGTATTTGCCAGGAAAGTAGTTGTTTTCACCTGAGATCTACCTTCTCTGGTTCAATTTTATATTGAATCCTTTATGTGAAGAAAACCGTTTAAATTCGATTTTTCTATTCATTCCACTTCACATGGCACTTATCCCCTCACTATATGCTAGACGGGCTTCACAATTCTACTGAGAAGGAATCTTTTATCTAGAAACCTATCGAGGTGGGAGATTTTCGAGTGTTTCTTTCTGTCACTAGGTACCGCCAGTTAAAGTTTATCTTTTCCGGCGTACCTATAGGTGTTACAAGATCGATGATGGTTTGTTTACGTTGTGTCTCACTTCAGCCAGAGTTCTTTGGACTTTTGGCTGGTTGACTACTCCGTACTGATGAGGGCCAAGAGCCTGAAACCGGTATGCGGATTGTTAAGGTGAACACGACTTAAATTAAACATAATCGAGCTTATCAGAAAAACATTTGCATTCAATGTCCATTGATATTTTATGGAAGTATGCATGGATTTTCAGGTGAATATCATTCAACGTTCTGCGTGGTATTTGCCAGGAAAGTAGTTGTTTTCACCTGAGATCACCTTTCTCTGGTTCAATTTTATATTGAATCCTTTATGTAAGAAAACCGTTTTAAATTCGATTTCTCTATTCATTCCACTTCACATGGCACTTATCTCTCACTCATATGCTAGACGGGCTTGCCACTCCTACTGAGAAGGAATCTTTTATCCTGAAACCTATCGAGGGTGGGAGATTTTCGGAGTGTTTCTTTCTGTCAGCTAGGTACCGCCAGTTAAAGTTTATCTTTTCCGGCGTACCTATAGGTGTTGCAAGATCGATGATGGTTTGTTTTTCGTTGTGTCTCACTTCAGCCAGAGTTCTTTGGACTTTTGGCTGGTTGACTACTCCGTACTGATGAGGGCCAAAAAGCCTGAAACCGGTATGCGGATTGTTAGGTGAACACGACTTAAATTAAACATAATCGAGCTTATCAGAAAGAAACATTTGCATTCAATGTCCATTGATATTTTATGGAAGTATGCATGGATTTTCAGGTGAATATCATTCAACGTTCTGCGTGGTATTTGCCAGGAAAGTAGTTGTTTTTCACCTGAGATCTACCTTTCTCTGGTTCAATTTTATATTGAATCCTTTATGTGAAGAAAACCGTTTAAATTCGATTTTCTATTCATTCCACTTCACATGGCACTTATCTCTCACTATATGCTAGACGGGCTTGCCACTCCTACTGAGAAGGAATCTTTTATCTAGAAACCTATCGAGGTGGGAGATTTTCGGAGTGTTTCTTCTGTCACTAGGTACCGCCAGTTAAAGTTTATCTTTTCCGGCGTACCTATAGGTGTTACAAGATCGATGATGGTTTGTTTACGTTGTGTCTCACTTCAGCCAGAGTTCTTTGGACTTTAGGCTGGTTGACTACTCCGTACTGATGAGGGCCAAGAAGCCTGAAACCGGTATGCGGATTGTTAGGTGAACACGACTTAAATTAAACATAATCGAGCTTATCAGAAAGAAACATTTGCATTCAATGTCCATTGATATTTTATGGAAGTATGCATGGATTTTCAGGTGAATATCATTCAACGTTCTGCGTGGTATTTGCCAGGAAAGTAGTTGTTTTTCACCTGAGATCTACCTTTCTCTGGTTCAATTTTATATTGAATCCTTTATGTGAAGAAAACCGTTTAAATTCGATTTTTCTATTCATTCCACTTCACATGGCACTTATCTCTCACTATATGCTAGACGGGCTTGCCACTCCTACTGAGAAGGAATCTTTTATCTAGAAACCTATCGAGGTGGGAGATTTTCGGAGTGTTTCTTTCTGTCACTAGGTACCGCCAGTTAAAGTTTATCTTTTCCGGCGTACCTATAGGTGTTACAAGATCGATGATGGTTTGTTTACGTTGTGTCTCACTTCAGCCAGAGTTCTTTGGACTTTTGGCTGGTTGACTACTCCGTACTGATGAGGGCCAAGAAGCCTGAAACCGGTATGCGGATTGTTAGGTGAACACGACTTAAATTAAACATAATCGAGCTTATCAGAAAGAAACATTTGCATTCAATGTCCATTGATATTTTATGGAAGTATGCATGGATTTTCAGGTGAATATCATTCAACGTTCTGCGTGGTATTTGCCAGGAAAGTAGTTGTTTTTCACCTGAGATCTACCTTTCTCTGGTTCAATTTTATATTGAATCCTTTATGTGAAGAAAACCGTTTAAATTCGATTTTTCTAAAATGCAATTTAATGACAACCATGTCGCTTCTAGTCAACAAATTACACATCTGTTAAGAATATTTGCATCTGTTTACTGTTTATAAAATACCCAATATAGGAAAAAAACAGATGGCGCGGCGAGTCGGAAAGGTATATTTCAGAATTTATTTATTTATTCTGAAATTGCCATCACATTAACCACGCTAACGAATCAAGTGTGTATTTTTATCGGAATACACAGAGGGCATTTCTATTTTTGTATAAACCTCAAACGCCACGATGGTGAAAGATTCAAATGTCCCCAGACGCTTCTTAATGAAGAATTTTATGAAAATATCAAATAATTTAAAATTCAGATGCATTTGAAAATTGTAGGATTGTTGTTTTAATGTGAAAAGCTGTTTTCACTTAATTTATTTTGATGCCCTGAACTCAGTAGTACCTAATCACTGGTTCAATGGTTCTCAGATGATCTGATATTGTTAAGAAATAATATGCACAGCATCAAACGAATAGCAGACAAAACCAAGGATCCAAATGATTTCATAGCGTACAAACAGGTCAAGAAAGAATATGGTAACAAACTGATATCTGCAAAAAAAATGGCGTATGATGACTACATTTCTTCGTCCAATAATAAATCTAAAACTTGCTGGAAAATAATAAATTCCGAGAGAAATAAACTCGATTTAAACCCAACAATTTAATTATCATGTGATGAGATGAACAACTTTTTCAGTAACATAGCTGAAAATATCATTAATTCTCTCCCGTATTTTGCAAACGAGGATCTTTTAAGTTTTAAAAAATTTCCTGCTCCGTGCAATTCATTTTTCTTCCGACCCGTTCTAGAGATAGAAGTTCTAGAAGCGATTAATTCACTGAAGGACTCCAAATGTTCGGATACCCATGAACTCAATAGTCGAATACTGAAGGAACCTCGTCTATAATAATCCAACCTTTTACTATACTGATCAATTTAATCTTATGTACTGGTATCTTTCCAGACATATTCAAATTTTCAAAAGTACTGCCCCTTTTAAAAAATAGTTATGCTAAAGCCATCGATAATTACAGACCAATGAGTATTATTTCAATATGAAATTATTACGGGGTTAGAGGTATTCCGCTTCACTTAATAAGAACCTATCTTACTAATCATCAACAAGCAGTGATGCTCAACGGTACCTTATCAAACTTTCAAACTATTAAGCATGGAGTTCCGCGAGGACCGTTTTGGGCCCACTCTTATTTGTCATTTATGTAAATAACCTGTGCAATGATATGATGCCGATCAAATCGGTCCTCTTTGCGGACGACACCACTTTCATTCTGTCACATAAAAATAATGATATGCTACAGTCTCATCACGACGTGGTAACTAATAGTGCTAATCAGTGGTTTTCATCTAATAAGCTGAAATTAAATGGTCAAAAGACACAATATATCCAGATTTCTGCTAATAATCGAATCATCTCTAATTGCGAAACTAATAAAGTTAAATTACTGGGCATTACATTAGATAATAGACTCAACTGGTCTGCACATATTTCCCAACTGGAGAGAAAACTCTCGGGTTCTCTATTTGTTCTCCGCCAATTGAAGGACATCACTAGTGCAGATATATTGAAAACCTTATATTTTTCACTGTTTCACTCCCATATTAGTTATGGTGTACAACTTTGGGGAAATTCATGTCATTCCATTCAAATATTTAGGATGCAAAAGAAGGCATTGAGAATACTGGCTAATATTGGATACAGGGACCACTGTCAAGAAAATTTCAAAAAACTCAGGATTATGCCATTGCCAACTATATTATGTTTTGATTGAAATACATAAGAATAAATCATCCTTGACGAAACAATGTCATATTCACGAACATAACACACGAAACTCTCACCACATTGGATTAAACGGATTTCGTCTTCACCTATCGCAAAAAAATTCCATAGATTATTCTCTGTACAATATCTTGCCTTAAGATTTCAAAGAGCTCAGTCTGAATACTTTCAAGAAGAAATTGAAAAATTATTTGTTGAAGCATTGCTTCTATTCTGTCGATGTCTTCAGAACACATTTTTGTGGTATCACACATGTCACTAGAGCTCATCCAGTATTGAAACGACCTTTTGGTAGGTAGAGAGGGGGAAAACACGAGTGGACACGATTTGCTGTGCTACGGCGAATTTTCACCAGTGTCTTGGCATGCAGCGTTTGAAAGGTTAGGTTTGTTTAATTAATAAATAGGTAGTGCAGTTATTTATTCAACTTTGCAATAGTTTACTCGTTACCTTGCCAAAATGCCCAGTGTTAAGTACTATTCAGTAGCGGAAAAAGAAATAGGAGTGTAAGTTCTCTACGTCTCGTGAATCGCCTATACCAAATAATTTGGTACGCCTATGGAATTTATATTAATAGCCATAGTTAGACAATGGTTCGGGTATCTTCGATAAAAATTGGTTGTTAGGTGGGGGAAGGCCAAAGTGGTCGTTTCAATACTGGATGATTTGATTTTCAAAGTTTTTATATTTGTGATCGATGTTATTTGCTTGTTAGTTTTAACACTTTCTGTACATTTTCTACATTTTTATGTGATTTTTAGACGTAAGCCAAACATGACTTGCTACAAACATGTTGTATTATGTAACGTAGTCAAATAAATATTCTATTCTATATATAGAATAATAATGTATTTATTTAGCACCAATGCCACATAAAAATTACCTAATTAAATGAAATTTAAATAAGGTATGGAATTATAAAAATAAAATGTGTGTGTGTGCGTAGGCAAGCACGTACCCAAAGTTTTTTGCCGGGGTGGTCCAGGCAAATGATTAAAGTATCGCGTAAACGATATGTAAAAATTTTAAAGGGAAGAGAACTCAAAGTCTTCTCCACATAAAAAAATGTGTAGTCTCTAAATTACCATGGGTATTTAACAAACAAACATGGTTCAATCCAAGCTTGGATCATCGTTAGCGTGGTATAAAAAGATTGTAATTATAAAACAAGATGACAGAGCACAGAAAATGGTCACTGTCATTTTGTTGAACAAAATGTGTACGAAAGCGACATCTGTAAGAACGTAGTGGAAGGTCGAGAGAGGGGTGGTAATGGAAACTACAATCCAAAAACCTGAAACAATAAAAAATCTACCCAAAATGGCTGTGATGCTGGACTTCAAAGTATAGATGGAGCTAGTGGGAACAGAAATTGGAAGAACTGAAATATTTTAAGAAAAATCAAGGGAACTGAAAAAGGGTATACAATCAAAATGTATTTGAACATTTAAGGACATGAGATTAGGGTCGGATCTGGAAAGGTCAATATAGTGAATTTCACCGATGTTGAGAGGAATACCTGTAAAATGCGGAAATCGTTGCTGGGGTCGAAGGTATGTTGTTGGTTGATGATATGGTTTGCAAAGGAGCTATTAGTATCGATTCCAAAGGAATGGTAATGGTTTTGGGTTTTTCAATAATCTTGTGGTGTTCTTTTATTCTGGTTCTGAGGGTTCTGCCTGTCTGGCCAACGTAAACAGCTGAGCAATTAGGGAAGGAGCAAAGCAGTTGGTATACACCTGACTTGTTTAGGACCTGAGTCTTGTCTTTGGTATTGGTTGAGTTTTCAGCTATAGAATTATTTGTTTGGAAAGAAATACGAAGGTTATTGTCGAATTTGTGAAAAATATTTCTGACGGTCAAAGAATTTCCTAAATATGGGATGGAAGCAAACCTACCATCGACAGGGCGAGGGGGGATTATGTGTCTGTTAATATTCCTGTTGGAATGATGGTGGTGAATTTTTTCAATAATATGTTGGGGGTATTGTTCTGGCCAATCAGTCTGATAATTTGTAGTTCTTCTTTAAAGTTGATAAGATTAAGCGATATGTCAAAAACTCTGTGAAAAAGGGAATTGAAAGCTGCAAATTTATGTGTATCCGGATGGTAAGAGTGGTATGTGATATTACTGAACATAGAAAAACGAAATTTGGGGGTTTTGTATTATAGTTCAATTTACAAACTCAGTTTTGCATTTCTTTAAATTTGCAGAACAATCTATAACTTTCTCAAAAAGTATCTATTAAAATATTGCGGTGTGCAATGTGCAAAACCAAGATCTGCTAAACGTTCCTCAGTCATGTTTGATCTAAGCCGAAAAGGACCTTTCTGCAGAAGCTACACTACAGGGTACAAAAGTTATAAAATTAATTTTACATATCCAGTATACTCAAATCCAAGAGGTTTTCGTTTTTATATTTATTTTGCCACAATGTTAGCTCTGATTCTATTTTTAAGTTTGACATGGCGGAATTTCCATTATCAGATGAAAGATTTTGGAAAAACATTTTTTTGTGAATTTACGTCTTAAAAATTTAGTATATTCAAAAAATCACAATCAAATCCATAGTCTAAACCATTTATTATTGTATCTTAAAATAGGAATGTATATTGTAATTCTACAGTGTACGGCATAAAGTTCGCAGCATATGGAAAACTTTTTTATTATTGATTTCTCAAAAAAAAACATTCGTGATAAAAACCTCTGCATTTTCCCAAACCTGAAATGCAAACACCAAAATTGAATGTTATACGACCCTATACGAGGGAGATAAGAAAGCATGCTTTGTTTTCAAAATAATATGATCCCATCACTTTATTTCTCACGGTAGAATTCAAATTCATGGGGCAATATTGTTCAAAATCGAATGTTGATCCATGAATTCGAGTCATAGTCACCTATGACCAATTTCATATTTCAACTTTTTTCTCCATTTTTTCCTCAGCGCCCTGTACAACATAAGGAATATTATGCTAGACGAATGGTATATTGTTAGATATGATGATATCACTCTCTGAATGTTTTCTCATTTCTCCCTCCCATCGGAAATCACATTAATTGAATTATGTGACGGAATTTCACAAAATCTTGCTGCAAAAAGTAAATAAAACTGAATTGTCTCCAAGGTATAATGCCAGAATGAAAATAAATTTATTTTCACATTACGAATAACATCTTTTAAGACAATCAGGAATTGTAAAATATGACAATTTTTTTATAGTTTTCTTTTTCAAGCAAGACATCGGAAAGCATTTACAATATTTTATTGAATTTTTTTGCGGCATTCAACGTACAAAATTAAGGTTTTGATCCACTCGAAAAATTTATTCACGTATCATTTATGAATTTTGAAATATTGTTAGTTGTTACATTCGACTTCGATAGCAATACCCAGCTTCCATAGTTTTGTTCTTTGAATTTTACTGTAAATGATTGAGATACAGAACATTTGCCGATCACAGTTGGCTTTGAAAACAAATTCATTTCTAATTGTAAACAAACCATTTTTGACGCATCAAGAATAACTCACAAATCTGTAGAGTAATTTCAGTAGTTTTTCAATTCAATCATGGCTGCTCGACTAAGTATACAGGAGATAGTGGAGATTGTAATGATACATGATGACAATTACCATACTTGTAGAGACACTGCCAATATTTTTAATGAAAGACATCCAGGTAAAAACGTTCATAATTCGACAATTACAAGAATTTTGAAAACATTCAAGGAATCTGGATCGGTTTCAAAAAAATACAAAGTGACACATACACGACCGATAACTGAAAATGAAGAAACTGTTATGAATATTATGCTGTCTACGATTGAAAATCCAAGAATGTCATTATCACAAAGAAGAGAAAATCTTTGTCCGATCGATCAATGAGAAGAGTTCTAGGTAATAATAAATTCAAACCGTATAAACCAAAATTCATACACACTTTGAAACCGAGAGATCCGAATAATCGCTTGGATTTCTGTTTCTGGTTTCAGTCTATGATGGAAGATAATAGACAGTTTTCGAAAAAAATTCTTTATAGTGACGAGTCCACCTTCACATCAAATGGGGTAGTCAGCTCCCAGAATTGCAGGTGGTGGGCAGATAATAATCCCCATTTTAGGATACAATGTAGAGACCAATATCACTTCAAAGTTAACGTCTGGTGCGGAATTCTTAATGACATTATTGTTGGACCAGTATTTTTCAGACAACCACTGAATTCTGCCAGATACTTAAGAATGCTGCAGACGTTTCTCTCTGATTATTTAGATGATATTCCTCTGGACATGAGAGCTGGAATGTATTTTCAACAAGACGGTGCATCCGTTCATTCTACGCTAGAAGTGAGAAGGTGGTTAAACGGAACATTTCCAAATCGATGGATTGGTAGATATTCCAATAACGCTTGGCCCGCCCGGTCACCGGACCTCACTCCTTTGAATTTTTTCTTATAAAGATATCTCAAACAGAAGGTATATTCAAGAAGACCATTTCAAAATATACGTCATTTGGAGAATACTATCAGGGATTGTATTCGGGGAATAGCTCCCCAGATACTAAGAAATATTCATGATGCAATGCACCGCCGTACTATGCAGTGTATTGAGAATGGAACTCCACGTAGAAAAAAGCATAGGACATATTTGTTTCAAGAAATGTTATTTGTATTGTGAAAATAAATTAATTGGCATTCTGGCATCATACCTTGGAGACAATTCAGTTTTATTTACTATTTGCAGCAAGATTTTGTGAAATTCCGTCACATAATTCAATTAATGTGATTTTCCGATGGGAGGGAGAAATGAGAAATCATTCAGATAGTGATATCATCATATCTAATGATATACCATTCGTCTAGCATAATATTCCTCATGTTGTACAGGGCGATGAGGAAAAAATGGGAAAAAAAGTTGAAAAATGAAATTGGTCATAGGTGGCTATGATTCGAATTTCTGGATCAACATTCGATTATGAACAATATTTCCCCATGAATTTGAATTCTACCGCGAGAAATAAAGTGATGGGATCATATTACTTTGAAAACAAAGCATACTTTTCTATTTCCCTCGTATAGAGTCGTATGAAATTCAATGATAATAAAGTTTTCCATATGCTGCGAACTTTATGCCGGACACTGTATAATAGTCCGCTGCTATAGGTATGTAGTAGCCAGAAAACAATCATATTTTTTGAATTATTATACTATTTTTGAGTCTGGAGAGGTAGTTAATTACCCCCCCACATAGATCCGCCCTTGCCGATGGCAGACCGCGCCTCTATTATTGAACTCGACGCCTACTCAACTCTAATGACGGCAAGCTTTTCCTTAAATTTTTCTTTGAATCCCTTACTTCATTTTTTAAGTAAAAGCCTCATAACCCGCAATAGATATCAATACAATTTTTTTTTCTTATTTAACGTCGGCCTATTTCTGCTACCAAGGCTAAACACCGACGCCGGTGAACACACTCCTCCCAACCGGAAATTTTGCCGAATCCTCTGTTGTTTCAGAGGTAGGGTTCTTTAACGAGCTCAACATCCATGAACTCGGGACCGACATCTTAACGTTCCCTCCGAAGGACGGCATAACTATCGTCTTATCTCGTGCTCATTGATAAGACGCCTGCAGCTGCGAATATGCTACTACCCTACAGTTGTTAGGACATATAACGTGGAACTTCCTTGTCCGGTGGTCACCCATTCAAGTACTAACCACGCCCGACGTTGCTTGACTTCAGATATCGATAAGACTCTCGTCAACCTGACCAGCCATCGGTGCCCTTCAATACAAATTTCATACAGTGCTTCTTAAAAGTCCCCTCCCCCCCTCTTATTTTTGGAACGATTATACATGAACAAGTGAAATTTGGAAACTCAATATTAAAGGTTGTAAACTTCCCTACTAGTGATGATAGATGACGAAATCGTCAAAGATGACGTCACAAGGCCATTGTGACCAATAATTTTAAATGGAACCCTACGGCAAGCGACACCTCTTTTGAAAGGTATCGAACAAACCTATTCAATGATACTAATTTTGTTTGTGTTTATGGCAGCTTCAATGGCTCATTAGTAAACATTAAAATTTGAATTCCATTCCGTATGATATTAATTACAGATTTGAGAATCAGTATCTACTTGAAGAAATTGCTCGAAGTGACCTCCATTTACTTCCTGACAGTGAAATATTCTATTTTTAAACTCTTCTCGTACTTTTGCAAATGTGTCTGCGGAAACAGCCTCACATTCTGCAACAATACGTTGTTTTAAAACGTCAATATTGTCAGGTTCAGTGGCGTAAACCTTCGATTTGAGGTACCCCCACAGAAAAAAATCCAAAGGTGTAAGGTCCGGTGATCGAGCTGGCCATTCCGTTGAACCTCGTCGTCCAATCCATCTACCACGATACTCCTCATCCAAATACCATCTTACTGCACCGTAATAGTGTGGAGGAGCACCATCCTGTTGGAATGTTATTTCCAAATTGCCGAATTCATCTGGATTATCTTCCAAAATTTCAAGGATTAACGGTTCTATTGCGTTTTGCAACAGCTCCAGATGAACCTCACCAGTTAAATTAGTATTTGAAAAAAGAGGCCCAACGATGTGGTTTCCCAGCAAACCTGCCCAAACATTCACCTTCTGGGGAAATTGGGTATGTGTTTCACGAAACAGGTGAGAATTTGCGTCACTCCAATACCTCACATTCTGTGTATTTACATTTCCATTTAGATAGAAAGTACTTTCGCCACTAAAACAAATTGTTTTGACATAGTCTGGCTGTTGGTTAATTTTAGTTTCCATATTTTCACAAAATTCTAGTCTTCGGTCTGGGTCGTCGTCTGAGAGTTGATGAACCATTTTTAATTTGTATGGATGAAATTTGTTTTTTTTCAACACCCTGTGTACTGTACTTCGACTGACTTCACAGGTAGATGCAACGTGAGTTGTTGAAGAAGTAGGATTAACTATTACTTCTGCCAGTATATCAATTTTTTTCTCATCAGAAATTTGTGGTCTGCCAGATCGTTTCGCATTATTAATACTACCCGTTGTTTCAAACTTACGAAGAAGCTCCCTTAAATAAGTCCTCAAAACGGGGCGATCGGGAAACCTCTCATTAAAAATGCGTTCTGCTGCATGAATATTTTGTCCAGTGTCACCAAGAATTAGGATCGCTGCTACTTTATCACCTAAAGCACGTACCATTTCGCTTCTCGAAGCACTCAAACGTTCGGCTCACAACAGTTTAACAAATTATTAAAATGTACAAAAATATTAAAAGTACCAAAAGCTGCTGAAACAGTTAAACGTTCGATCAACAATACACAAATTATTAAATGTACAAAAACTTGGACAATTACAAAAACGTCGAATTAGGGAGACTAACAAAAACGTCAGCTTATTTGACAACTATCCAGAGGCGGAGCTTGAATTTGGAATTTTGGTATTAACTGATTTATTCATCACAGCTTTGCGTTTTTTAAAAGCGAGTTGCCAAAACTGCCATAAACACAAACAAAATTAGTATCATTGAATAGGTTTTCTCGATACCTTTTAAAAGAGGTGTCGCTTGCCATAGGGTTCCATTTAAAATTATTGGTCACAATGGCCTTGTGACGTCATCTTTGACGATTTCGTCATCTATCATCACTAGTAGGGAAGTTTACAACCTTTAATATTCAGTTTCCAAATTTCACTTGTTTATGTATAATCGTTCCAAAAATAAGAGGGAGGGGGGAGGGGACTTTTGAGAAGCACTGTATAATTTAGGAAAAGGAAAAGTCGCAGCTTCACTCCTTTGATCCCTAGTTGATTGATATTGGTTGCGGTGTATTTAATTCACTACGGTGATATAAATTCATAATCTTGTTACGATAGATCAGTTGATAAAATATCAATTCCAAAATTGATCCGTAGATTATTTTCAAGAGCATATGAGATTTCTCGATGAACTTCAAATATGCGAGGAGCCAAACTGAAACGAAACTATATACATTGACATCTACATGCTACACGTGCAAACATTTTTACAAGCTCTTATTATTACAAGCTTTTTTTTTAACCCGCTTCGTTCGTATGTCATTCTGTCATTCGTTCGTTCTGTCATTCTTTCCGGTTCAAAATTTGTAATCCATTTTTGGAGCACTTGCCGAAATCCGATTGAGCTGAAATTTGACATGTGTTCATAATTCCGGTGACAATGCATGATACAATTTTTGTTACAAAAAGAACAGAATGACGGCTCCAAAATGGAGGACGAGATTTGTAATTATGGTTCGATTCCATTCAAAATTGGGATGTGGGGGTTTTCGGGGTCGGAGATTATGAATTTATTGTCGAAATTCATAAATTCAAGCGGACGGTTCCAAGATGGTGAACGAATTTTGTGATTATGGACCATTTCTATTCAAAATTGGTGTGTTGGGGTTTTTGGGGTCGGAGATTATTAATTTAGTCGCAGATTATTGATTTTTTTTCAAAATTCATGAAATGAAAATGGCAGCTCCAGGATGGCGACGAGTTAATCTTCAGATGGTCTCCCCATTGAAGAACTAGATAGCTCAGAACTACCTACCTGAAGCAGTTTTCTCTTGATTCTCTCGGCGATCCTGTCCTCGTAGGGGGGTAGGAACGTGGTGTTTTTTTACAAGGTGATGACAGACGTGCTGATAACTTCACCCTACAATTTTTCTGGAATTGTCCGCTCCTACCACACCTGAAGCAGTTTCCTCTGCCGCTCTCACTTTCGGCCTTGAGGTGTTGAAAGCAGCTTGCTCTTCCAGGAACAAACTGAAGCTTCACTGCATTTCTGCTTGTTATTCTTAGGGTCCTGCAGACTTTCACCGGATTACTGCACTCGTGTTTTCGGCTGCGCCCGATACAGCTGTTCTCGATGTTGGTCGCTATATCTCAATTGTAAAACAGCAATACGGTCTTTAAACTTGCGATTCGGGTCTTTAAATATGGTATGTAACATTGCCAAAGAAGGTGCCCTCGAAGCCACTATGAGTGCAGTAGTCTTTTCTTCATCGTCCCATCCATTAGTTGTTGCTGCAGTTTCAAACTGTTTTCGATATACGGACCATGGTGACTGAACATCAAAAGTCTGTGGTTTTCCGGAATTGTCACGGTGGTCTTGGATCTTCAGTGAAGCAATTATCTTTTCGAGTTCTTCTCGCACCGCTTCTTCACGGACTGCCTTGACTTCTTTTTTTATCTCGCTGTCCATTCCTTCCATCGTTTTCCAGACTGTTGATTGCGGCCCCAATTTTATCAACATTTTCCTTGAGGCCTACGATTTGACAGTCGGTTTTCTGGATAATCTGCTTTCTGTTGTTCTCGTTCCTCCTTCTCCTCTTGTTTTTCTCTCTCGCGTTCCATAAAAATTCAGCATATGTGTGAAGAATTTTGGGAAATATTTTTCTATTTGTTTATTTTATTTATGTTAGGTCAATTTTATTTTGCGTATTTTCATCTATTTTAAATTTTTATTGATTTAATGACAATTCCAAAACATGTAAACCATATCGAAAAATGGAAATGAAGATTGATTGATTGGATCTTATATCATCATTTTCATTTTTTCATTATCAATCCATCAATTATAATAATAAACCGCTAGTAATCGAAAAACATATCTTTCATATTGATTGAGGGAGGGACAGCGTGATAATGGAAGATTCAATCCATTCTTAAAGATTCTCGAATGATTAAATATTGATAGAGGAGATCGCCTTTTTGCGAAATTCATGTGAAGGTTTTTGAAAGTGAAAAAGATATTCGAATATGTCGCAAGATTTTGAGATTATAAGGAAAGGTGAGTCCTTTTTATACACGCTTTTTTAGCTTCACCTGTATGTTTGTATGTATGATTGTAGGTAATGGAATCATTGAAATTAATTTTCATCTACTTCCAGAAGTCCGAATCATTTGAAATTTTGCAAACGTATCAAGAACCGATGACAATACAATGATTTCATGCATATAACCTAGGATTCTCATCATGATCGTCAGAAAAAAATAATTTACATTTAAAAGAATGCGCAGAATCATCAAAATGCAGCATGCATCTCATTTACCATAATTTCTTAAAAAATTATATCCCATGTGAATGAATAAATCGAGAGTTTTTCTCACATAGTCTTTTTTAGCAATATGGACTAAAAAGTTAAAAATAAAATTATAGTTAAAAAAAAAAAAACTAAAAAAACACGCTTTTGATTGAAAAGTTGAGAATAATAAAAATAAAGTCATTGACCAAAAAAGTTCCTCTTATGTAAAAAAAGCGTGGGGTTCTTTTTATAATGATATTAAGATAACTCATATCAAGCACCTCACGATTTTTTTACATAAGAAAAACTTTTTTGGTCAATGACTTTATTCTTATTATTTTCAACTTTTCAGTCCTTTTTGCTACATAAGCGTGTTCTTTTAGTTTTTTTGAACTATAATTTTATTCAATAATAACTGAGTAATATTAATTATTAACTGATTCTTCTGTGATGATACATTGACTTGGACTCGATTTGAAGTTTGGCCCAGAAAGTATGCTTTAACTATTTGTGCTTATTTTCATAACTTTCTTGGACGCGGAAATGCGGGCAGAAGATTTTTGGCAGAGAATCATCTACGGGAGTTACTGTGAAGTTCCCTGACCACCTCGAGATTGGAAGACACCGTGATATTGATGGTTAGTTCAATAAATAACGAATGTCGCTAATGAGAACAAACTCAACCCTGGCAACGATACGCCAATTAGTACGAATAACCAACAAATCAATGTAAGTCAAGTGGCGACAGTAATCCATGAAGTGCAAAGCACATTAAAATGCCAAGAAGTCGTGCATTTGAATCCTTCAAATAATATTCAACAGAACAGAGAGCCACCACACTACAAACGGAATAAACCACTGATTGGTAGAAAAGAGAACTGTGCTAGTGAAGTAGTTGAAAACCAAGCTTTTCTCCATGTGTACAAGCAGAGGCCTACAACGACAGCCGAAAGGCTACACGAGGGAACTTTCCCGGAAGCTCAACTCTTCATTCGAAGTTTCTATAAATTTCTTTAACCTTGAACAAGCCTGGATGGATCCGTATGGCTTATGGGAGCCCATGTGAACCATTAAAAAAAAAATCACCGTAATCAGAATCGTAACATTGACAATAGTCCTACTAACAAATTTGACGAGATGAATTCCAAAGTGTCTCTCAAAAAAAAATGTTTCTAACTTTTTTCCATCTTTGCAAAGTGAGATTGCTTCTAGAAAATGTGTTTCCCATTTCTTCCGGTCTTCCTGATGATCGTGGAAGCGTGAAATAGATTTTCGTCGACAAAATGTATTGAAGACCTAGTGAATGCAATGCCTCTCTTGCTCAATGTTACAAATGATTTCTGGTGAGGACTCTCTTTTGGAAAACATTTTTCTTCGCCTTATTCATCTATATGAGTTCTTAATTAAGACTGGAATAGAAAATCAAATAACTATCTGAATGAAAATGCAAATTTTCGATTTCAGGTTTTTTCTTTTGAGTTAGGGTCCTCTCAGAATATCTATTAGATGTAGTTCAATGTTCAGCGTGGCTTTAGCCAGGGACGTAGTTGTTTTCTGTTAGACATTCACAAAAAATAACTTGATTTTTATCGAGGATTTTTTAATTCACAGAAAAATCTTTCTATTTAATGTTTAATTGAGATTGTTTTCCTTTTCAACATGAATACCCCACAAGAGGTTATCCTGAATGCTGAAAGAGAGTGACTAAAGTTAATCTTTCAGTTGCAGATGATTCCATATCTGATTTTAAGGACATCCTGTTCATATTTTCGAACAAATCAATCTATCATACCCCATGACAGTTTTCAATGTAAAAAAAACTTATTCCAAAGTATCTCTCCAAATGAAATGTTTCTAACTTTTTTCTATCCTAGCAAAGTGAGATTGCTTCTAGAAAATATGTTTCCCATTCGTTCCCGTCTTCCTGATGATCGTGGAAGCGTAAAATTGATTTTCGTCGACAAAAATGCATTGAAGACCTAGTGAATGCGATGCCTCTCTTGCGTTAATGTTACAAATGATTTCTGGTGAGTACTCTATTTTGAAAAACATTTTTCCTTACCTCATCTATCTATATGAGTTCCTAATTAAGACTGGAATAGAAAATCAAATAACTGTCTGAATAAAAATGCAAATTTTAAATTTCAGATTTTTTCTTTTGAGTTAGAGTCGTTTCAGAATATCTATCAGATTAAGTTCAATGTCCAGCGTGGCTTCAGCCAGGGAAGTAGTCGTTTTCTCTTGGACATTCACAAAAAAATAACATTATTTTTATCGTGGATTTTTCCCTTTTCAACATGAATACCCCACAAGAGGTTATCTTGAACGCTGGAAGATAGTGACTAAAGTTTATCTTTCAGCCGCAGATGATTTCACATCTGATTTTATGAACATCCTGTTCATATTTCCAAACAAGTCAATTCCCCATGACAGGTTTCAATGTCAAAAAACACTAATTCCAAAGTGTCTCTCTTAAAGAAATGTTTCTATCTTTTTTCCATCTTTGCAAAGTGAGATTGCTTCTAGAAAATGTAATTCCAATTTCTTCAGGTGGAACTGATGATCGTGAAAGCGTGAAATAGATTTTCGTCGACAAAAATGTATTGAAGTCCTAGTGAATGCCATGCCTCTCTTGCGTCAATGTTACAAAATGATTTCTGGAGAGTACTCTCTTTTGGAAAACATTCTTCTTTGCCTCATCCATCTATATGACTGGAATGGAAAATCAAAAAACTATCTGAATAAAAATGCAATTTTCCAATTTAAGATTTTTTCTTTTGAGTTGGGGTCCTTTCAGAATATCTATCAGATGTAGTTCAATGTCCAGAGTGGCTTTAGCCGGAGTTGTTTTCTGTTAGACATTCACAAAAAATTACTTCATTTTTATCGTGGATTTTTCAATTCACAGAAAAATATTTCTGTTCAATATTCAATTGAGAATGTTTCCCTTTTCAACATGAATACCCCACAAGAGGTTATCTTGAACGCTGGAAGATAGTGACTAAAGTTTATCTTTCAGTCACAGATGATTTCACATCTGATTTTATGAATATCGTGTTCATATTTTCAAACAAATTAACATAAGGAAACTTTCTAATAAATTGAACAGATGATCTCTTTTTATTGAGAACTATCATTTTAACGTACTGTGTTTCTCCGAACATTGGTTAAATGAGCAATCCCTGAAATAACGCAATATTCCTAATTATAATCTAGTATAATTTTTTTGTCGATCCAGTTATTTGCATGGTGCGGTTGCTATATACAAAATATAACAAACAAGTGAAATGCAGGCCCTTGTTTCTTGATGAATTTTGTTCCGAACGTGATTTGGAAATATGTGTACCCCTGAATATAGCAGTTTCAACGATATAGGTCGGCAAGTATCAGTGACTGCATTGAATTCTTGAGTAAGCTAGAACTTTGATATAAATTTCAGGTAGATTTGAAAAATTAATATAACTGGGAGATTTTAATATAAATTTTCTAAGCAATCAACCGCCTTATCAAATCTTATATGCTTCCTAATAGTTTCGGTCTTGATGTAACTATCTCAGAATTTACCAGAGTAGACAACGAATCTAAAACGTGTATCGAAATATACTAACAAACCTGTGTAGTGGTTCAGATACTGGTATCATTCATCCCTGCTATTCCAATCACAATGCACTATTTATACGTTTGCGTGACTTCTCTAATGAAACCAATGAAAAAGTTCTTAGGAGAAAGATTACATCAGAAAATATATCGAAGATGCAGGCTTCCCTGACACGGATTGATTGGAATATGTTCAATACCGAAAACTCTGTTTTAAATGGTAACATGTTTTCTTGATACCTTTCAAAATCTAGTTGAGAAAAATTTTCCCCTCAAAAGAGTAGATGAAAATCAACTTGAGGGAAGTTATCTCTGACTCATCGAATGAACCAGCCCATAAAAATACCTTCAAGAAGCTTAATAGAAACTAGAAAAAATCCGTAACTGAAACAAAACGAAAAGCCTATATTACATTTCTGTCAAACTCTAGTAATAAAATGAAGGATAACTGGAGATTGATTAAGTTTGAGAGTAATAGGCAAAATAAGTGAAAATATCAATTCACCCGAATATAATGTATTTCTGCCACAATAGCAGAAATTAAAATTAATCATCTTGATAGCAGTACTGACTATTCTAATTTCACCTCAATCAACGATGGGTTCTGGAACTTTTTACTTTGAACCTATTACAAATTCTGAAGTATTCAATGCAATTACTCCACTGAAAAACTCCAACTTCTTTGGCTCATACGATTTGAATACCAGGATAATCGAAGAATCCATACATACAGTTAATCGTTGAGCCTCTCACCATTTTGTACAATGCCTGTATAATCGAGGGAACATTTCCTGGTGAGCTGAAGGAGATATTTATAGATTGGGAGTTACCACCCAATATCGATTATACCCATATTTGGTGAAATATTTCAAGTGATAATTAAAAATAGGTTGAAGATGTACTTTGAAAGCAAGCACCTACTGAATAAAGATCAATATGGATCCAGGAAAAAATGCTCGACCATCCAAGCAGTAACTAGAGTTGTGAGAAAGGTAGTCGAGGGGTTCTGAAAAGGGGCAGCTGACCGCGGTCACCCTCTGTGATCTGAGCAAAGCCTTCGACTGCGTCTCTCACGATATTCTTTTGAGTAAACTTTCTGATTACGGTGTGAGAGGAGTTGCACATTCTCTTTTCCATTCATACCTTAACAACCGAAAGCATTTCATACTCAATAATAACGAACCATCTGGATACGAGTTGGTGAAAACTGGAGTAACCCAGGGCTCTGTCCTGGGGCCTCTCCTTTTCATTATTTATACTTAATGATTTTTTTTACCATATGTTACCTTATAGATGTGTCGTGTTTGCAGATGACAGTACAATCATATGCTCTGAGAAAAACCTGTGAAAATTTAATAACAACAATGAAACATTTAGAAAATCAAGCGGATAAATGGTTCACCGGAAATCTTCTGAAGCTAAACAGAGATAAAACCCAAAATTAATTTTTTTATGCAATAATAAAATTAAAAAAGGTGGGAAGGCGAATCTACTAGGGATCACCATAGATGATAATCCCAACTGGCACAATTATATCGACGACTTATGCTCCAAACTTTCAAAGTATATATTACTGCTTGACAGTTGGAATCCATAGTAAGTCCTACCATTTTGTTAAGAGCGTATTACGATTTCTTCAACTCGCACCTCAGGTATGGTGTTATTTTGTGGGGAAACTCCTCATCTACGGAAGGAGTTTTCAAGCTGCAGAAAAAGCAGTGGGAATGATTGCGAATACAGATTACAAAGACACATGCCGTCCTATATTAAAAAAATTAGGAATAATGCCTCGTCCTACTTTATATATTTATCAATTGCTTCTTGAAATCCACAAAAATAAAATTGAATTTGATAAAAACGCATTCCATGATTACAGTACTCGTAACTCCGAAGACTTTCAAGATATAGACTGAAAAAATCTGCATCTAATTACAAACAGTTCATCAAAAAATAACTCACATCCTAATGCTATTACAATGAAGATTAATATATGACTAACCCACCTGCTGCAACCGATGTGTAATATAATTCATTATGTTAATTTCAAATATCTTAATTTCAATTCCGAATGTTGTTTCATTGCCATTTTGAATAATCTGTTGGTGTTTTAAGTGATATGTTGGTGTTTTTGTTTACTTTTTTATATTTACACATATTTGTATTTGAAACTTGTACTGTTTAAAATTTTGACCTGCTACAAATGTATGTATTTACATTACGTAGTCGAATAAATGCTTTTTTTTGGAGGAGAGGAAATCTTATATAACACTCTGATCTTTCCGGGAGTGTCGGATTTCTACCAATTGAAACCTTTGCTCCTCACTTACTTTCGCATTACTTCGGCGAGGGGTGCCGTCTGGGTATCATCTTTGTTCTTCGTCTCTAAATTTTCCTTCCATATTCAACCATATTTCTCTTTTGTTTCTATTATGCCCCTGAATGCCCTATATGAGCATTTTAATTTTTTCTTTCCCTCACTAGACACAAGATTCGTCATCATATTCCTGGCAGTAAATGACATTCCCGTTGAATCGTAAAAGACTCGTTTGTCCCTTTCCCACCTGGGACATTCAAAGAGACTATGCTCCGCGTCATCTAGTTCCCCACAATATGGGCATTCTTTGGATTCTACTTTCATGCGGTCGTACGGTATGTCCAGAAATAGCTTGCGTCAGAAAATAGTCAATCTCGCCGTACGGCCTTCCAATCCATTCTTGGATATTTAGTACCTATCCGATTAGCAAAACTAATTTTAAAAAGGCTGTAAGAACTGGTATACAGTATATCTTATAGAAACGTGAAAATCTCATAATGTGGCTATAAACCACTATACAATGTCTTTACAACCAAAAAGGGCCCCAGTTCTTTTAGGACATCCTTCAGTAAACTACACAACCGTTATAGGATAATCAATATGATGACTATATAACTGTCCTATAAGTATGTCTTCAAGATTACTTATACAATGCATTTACAAAACTATTTGGGAACCGCTATAAAACTATTGTATAGCAGTACTCTTATTCTGCGGTTTAAGAGTATTTAACGAACAGTTATAGAACTACTAAGAAAGTATTTTATAATGCAGACAGAATCGCTAATACAATAATTTTTTTTTCTACTGTTGAAATTCGGAATAGAAGTGTCACAAGAATATTTTATTAGGTATATGTAAACGTTTGCGTTGTGTCATGACAGAGCATTATTATGGCGGTGGGTGATGGAGTTATTATTGTATCTGTTTTGTTAATCATATTGAAAATATTAAAGACCTATATCGCTACTCCAGGGGCTAAATTTATTTGCGCAGCTAACTTTCCTGACAATATATATATATATATATACATATATATATATATATATATATATTTTGTTGATAAAAAATTAAAGCGCCTCAGTTTAGCATACATTTTATTGGTATTATTAAAAAATAAAAAATAATGTTATATTTGTTGACTTTTCAACTTTAAACAAAACATGTATTGTGGCTGTTGTAAAAGCGGGAAAAAATCTCTATATTTCTTTAGAAAATGTATTTTTATTTCACTTTTTTACGTTTCTATATGATTTTTTCACAATGGCGGCGGTTTCTGAACAGCCGAACGTGTAATAAATATGGCGTATATAGTAGAATACAAATTAGAAACCTTATACAATGATTCTGATTTCTTCTGAGCTGTATACGATATTTTATTATGTTGTTTAATGCAGCGCCATAATTTTTTTTTGACAGTCTCAGGAGTCAGGTGCGGTTTGATTTTTGACCACTTTTGAATATTGCCAGATTTAATAATACATATGAAATATTTTCCCACAGCATTTTGTTTTTTACAGAAAAAAATTGGTAGATATTTATATAAAGGATGAGGATTGGACCACGAGTATAGTGAGTGGTCCAACACATTGTGTGCAAAAAATACACGTCGCTGTTTTGCATAAAGTGTAGGTACACAAAATGTTTTGCAATAATTATTCAGTTATTATTTGAAAAAAAGTTGATTTCTTAGTGAAAATAAAGGGATCTGTCGCAATATTGTGTTTGTTTATATGACGAAACTCCCTTCAGCACAAGTTTACTGTTAAAAGTTACAACGAACCCTTATGACAATCGGTGTCAAATAGATGACTTTTCATGATTGGATTGCAAAACATACATTGTAGGTGCATTTAGAACATCTTGAACTACAAGATGTATTATAATAAAATAAATAGTCTACCTATTTATTGCTACTAATTTTATGTATGTTGGTATAACTACTAACTGCCCAAGCTAGCAACACTGTACGTTAGATTTCCGTGTTATCCTATAGCGCGTTGGCAAACTACATAATAGAACAGAATCGCTCAACATGCGTGCGGTACGACAGTAAACAATTATTTAGTTATATTGTTTCGAATAACTTCTGTATACAGATTCTTTCCAAGCGTGAACTAACCTCAAATTATTGGATTTGTTTATACCGGTATTCATATTCTGTATAAGATGTTCAAGATAGTAGAAAACGTGGAAAATAATAGAAAAGAGTTGACGATTTTCCCTACAAACTGGGAAACGAATCGTACGTTATCTTTTCCAAGAAGATTTGCCTCCAAGTTATTCGGTCCCCGAACCAAATTGGATTACATTGCCCCGCAAAGTAAAAAGGAGTTTTTTACCTTCCTTCTGCTTTGCCTCGCTCACAAAATTTCGCAGATAGCTGTTTATATTAGAAGGTTTCCCAGTGCCACTATAGGTTCCGATAACAAGTGGTTTATCTTCTGGGATTTTGTGTATGTTACATAAAATGGGCCAAAATTCGCACTTTGAACTTTTATATATTGGAAGCCCGTCCATGTTTATATTTAAGGAAATAGATTCCATATGAAAATATTTTTCCAAACAAATTGTTAAGTTGGATTCTAGACCATTGTGCCAATGAGTTCCATTCTCAAGTGTTACCAATTTAACTTGTTGGGGAGTATTTAGGACTGTCCTTGGATCTGTAGGAAGAAGGTTAGGAATAGCCAGGTTCCATATAACGAAAAGCTCTCTTAATGCAGAATGATTGATGTTGAAAGACGTTGCCCACATCTTAAGTTGTTCTTTTATTTCAATCTTCTTTTCAATTTCAGATAGAGGATGCATCAAATTTTCGTCGTCGGTATCAGTGTTTTCTTCATCAGCACTATTAATGTCGACGCTTTCTTTTGACATATCATGTTGGTCTTCATTTCCTTTGGATTCTTCTTCAGTATTATCACTGCTGATTGAAGCTAAAATTGTTGTTTCTTCTAGATTAGCCTCTTCGTTACAGGTTGATCATGCGAACTGCGAGTCTATGGTATTTCTTTTTAACTGATCTTTTAAAATGACCACTCTTTCTCATTTGTTTCCACTCAGATATTGCCGAATTCATTTTGTAAACGAAACCTGCTAGAAAACCCGCGTCATTTTTCTATTACTATTATAATAGGTTATGTTTATATGTTCGTAGGTATATGTAGATGATATAAATCGATTTTATAACGCAGAACTTGAGATAAATTTATTCCGGGGAACTACATTTTTATTCTATAAGCTCTTCATAAGAGAGAATACTGTTGTAGTTAAAAGATGATTATATTTATTGTGTAATGTTTTACTTCTGCGTAAAGCAACAATCTAATAACTTTTCGTAAGGAACTCTAATGCAACTATTTATACAGCTTCCTTTACAACCAACTTTTAACGTCGCTATTATAAGTAATACAATAGCTATGCAACCGTATAACGCTGTTTCAAAATTATTTCATAGGAATTTTGGGGTACGTTATGCAACTGTTATAAAATTTGTATACTTACACTATTTCTTTGTCGTATGATATGAGTTGTAAGAACGTCTATACAACAGCATTATAGAAATCCCTCTATTTTATGATGAAATTGTCGTATTGAGACGCATTAAAAAATAATTTTATTCTTTCAAGCGGCGCTATACGATAATTATGAAATAATTTCGTTCTTTTAGGGGTCTACTTTGCTAGTTGGGTAATGCGTCCATCTGCCATATTTGACGTTGTTCCACTTGTTTTTCCAACTGGAGTTCAAGTTTGCCCCAGCTGTATTTTTCATACCTTTCTTGGATAAGGAGTTCTATCGGTTGAATTCCAGCTATCACGCACTCCCTCTGCCGAGATTGTCCTGTAGGCGCAGCAGATTCTTATCGTCATCTTCCTGTGTATTCTTGTGAGCTCGGCAACTAATCTCTGATTTTTTATCACTGAATGCCAGGCAGGAGCTGCGTATAGCATTTTTGAGTGGGCAACACTCAGCAAAATTCTTCTTTTAGATGATCGTGGTCCACCTTTATTTGGCATAAGTCCCGACAGAGCCGCTACTGTCTTCCCAACTTTGATGGCAGTTTGGTAAATATGTTCAGCAAACGTTAGTTTGGTATCTAACCAGACTCCCAGATATTTCATAGCCCTTTTTGGTGATACTATCACACCCTGCACTTCGAAATCAATTGGATCGATTCCCCTTTTTGTCGTCAGGAGCGCAGCCTCGATCTTCTCAGGTGCTAGTTTGAGCTTTTTTTGTTCCAGCCAGTTTGAAGCAGTGCTATATTTGCCGTATTCATCAGGTTTGTTTCTCCTTTAGCAACCACTACCATCGCAATGTCGTCTGCAAATCCTATAAGCGTCACTCCATCGGGTAGTTCAATCCTCAGAAGTCCGTCATAAAATATATTCTGTAGGGTTGGACCCAGGACTGATCCTTGTGGCACCCCACTTGGGATATTTCTGGTTACGGAGCTATCACACTGATTAGGATTACGTCTATCTCTCTTCTCCTGAGTTCTTTCAGGATCATCTGCCAGCTGGCGCTGTTGAAGGCATTCTTAACATCCAGGGTTATGACTGTGCACAGCCTCCGGTGTGCATTTATGGCATGTTTTCCTCCTCTGAATCCGTACTGTCTCGCTGATAGTCCTCCCGTACGAAATATTTCTGCCTTTAATCTGATTGCTCATAGAGTTTTCCTTCTACGTCGAGCAATCATATCGGTCTATATGCTCCCGTATTTTCAACAGCTTTATCCCCCTTCTTCAGAAGCAGCAGTCTTGCACGTCTGCACTCCATCGGGAATTCTGCTTGCTTCGCCAAGTCATTATAAACCGTCAAAACCTACTCGGTTCAACCAATTTTTCTCGAAGATACCCGAGTCATTGTCTAACTGTGGCTATTAATAGAAATTCCATAGGCGTACCAAATTGTTTGGTTTAGGCGAAACACGAGACGTAGTTTTTGGCGGACGAGTTTTGTGATTATGGTGGCGGCTTCAAGATGGAGGACAAACATTGTGATTATGGTTCAATTCGATTCAAAATTGGTATGTGGGGGTTTTCGGAGTCGAAGATTATGAAATTTTTGTCAAAATTCATAAGTTCAAGATGGCGGCTTCAAGATGGAGGACAAACATTGTGATTATGGTTCAATTCGATTCAAAATTGGTATGTGGGGGTTTCCGTAGTCGAAGATTATGAAATTTTTGTCAAAATTCAAGAATTCAAGATGGCGGAAGAGTTTTGTGATTATGGTCCGATTCGATTCAAAATTGGTATGTGGGGGTTTTCGGAGTCGAAGATTATGAAATTTTTGTCAAAATTCAAGAATTCAAGATGGCGGACGAGTTATGTGATTATGGTCCGATTCGATTCAAAATTGGTATGTGGGGGTTTTCGGAGTCGAAGATTATGAAATTTTTGTCAAAATTCAAGAATTCAAGATGGCGGACGAGTTTTGTGATTATGGTCCGATTCGATTCAAAATTGGTATGTGGGGGTTTTCGGAGTCGAAGATTATGAAATTTTTGTCAAAATTCAAGAATTCAAGATGGCGGACGAGTTTTGTGATTATGGTCCGATTCGATTCAAAATTGGTATGTGGGGGTTTTCGGAGTCGAAGATTATGAAATTTTTGTCAAAATTCAAGAATTCAAGATGGCGGACGAGTTTTGTGATTATGGTCCGATTCGATTCAAAATTGGTATTGGGGGTTTTCGGAGTCGAGATTATGAAATTTTTGTCAAATTCATATTCAAGATGGCGGCTTCAAGATGAAGGACAATTGTGATTTGGTTCAATTATGTATGTGGGGGTTTTGGAGTCGACATTATGAAATTTTTGTCAGAATTATGAATTCAAGATGACGGACGAGTTTTGTGATTATGGTCCGATTCGATTCAAAATTGGTATGTGGGGGTTTTTAGGGTCGGACATTATGAATTTTTTGTCAGAATTTATAAATTCGAGATGGCGGCACCAAGATGAAGGACGAGTTTTCTGATTATGGTCATATTTCATTCAAAATTGGTATGTGTGTTGTAATAAAATTAATACTTCGACAAGTTGTTTACTTTCATGAGTACTTTGTAGAAATCAAATACTTTGACAAGTTCTTACTTACTAACTAATCACTGCCCAATCAAATTAATTGGTACCTACTTTTATGAACACTTCGCGCGACAAGCTTTTTGAAACCAAATAATTCAACAAAAAATAATTAAATCATTGTCAGCGGTGACTTAAATTTATTTTATACGTTTTAGCACACGGCTTCTATAACGTATACGTTTTAGTACACGGCTTCTATGAAATCAAAATTAAAGAACTAAAATGTCGGACAAATAACTATTGTGGTGTATATTTCGATTAGATTTAATATTGTGCCTACGGTCGGAGATTATGAACCTATATATATATATATATATATATATATATATATATATATATATATTTATATATTTATATATTTATATATTTATATATTTATTTATATATTTATCTATATATATAGACAGATAGACCGGGACGGTACCGGAAACGTGACCGAAACGAAACAGACAGACATATATTTTATTTGCGTGGCATTGCAATGCATGCTGGATAGTTTTTTCATAAGAATTCCAAACGGTCACTCCAAGATAGGGACAAGTTTTGAGATTTATAGATTGTTTTATTAAAAAAATACGAATATACAAGAGGGCTAACTAGTTTTTTATCATGAATGACTTGAATGTTCCTCTGCCCTATGTAAAAATATGTTGATATACTTTTGCTGCAAACCATAAAAAACTACACATTGAAATTTTCTGCTCGGTTCTGCCAATAACAATTTAAAATCTCGACCTTGATTTTTCATTATTGAATTACTGATAAAAAACTAGCTGTATAAATAATTAAAACATTTCAAATTGTTACTGCCCAGCAAAGTTGAATAAATAACTGCACTACCAATTTATTAATCAAACAAACGCTGCATGTCAAGACACTGGTGAATATTCGCCGTAGTATGAGCAGCCACATCAAATCGTGTCCACTCGTGTTTTCCCCCTCTCTACCCACCAACAGGTCGTTTCAATACTGGATGAGCTCTATCGCACTCATATCACAGTTGAAGGTTACTTGTTCATGCACCCGGAAAAGCTGGTCCACTACTTTTCCATGGTGTGCATGGCAATTCGTTGCCGGGGTGGGAAGCCGATCATACTCTTCATTACAATCTTGTAACCGTCCCCCCATAAATCACAGTCTGTACTATTACAGATAACTTTCCAGTGTTCACGCTTTGATTTTTTTATACTATTTTGAAGTACTTACTTGCTCACTGTATAGTCCCCTCATAGGCGTTGACTTTCTTCGCGTAGGAGCCTTCTCATATTCCTTGATTTTCAAGTTACTTACAGTAGCTTTGGGTATTTACATGTATTTTCTAAACTAGGAATATAACTTATTGCCAGACCGAAATTAATATTAACCCAGAATAGTCATAGACGTACCAAAGTTGTGTTAAACTTTCTTTAGCCGTTCTTAGTGGCGGAGCTCTAAAAATGCTTCGTTACAATAATATATTTCATGTTTTTGGGTGGGTCCAAGAGCAGTGAATAATCATTGTGAATGAATGAATCTGTAGAACGTAGCATTAAGAAATAAAACGATAATTATTCGGACACGATTCCTTCGATTTTGGAACGAGAAGAATTGTTGAAGAAACTTTTCCCATTGAAAATTAAAGTATAGCATGAATTCATGAATGTGATTCGGGAAATATTCTCGTGAATTATCATTCGTTCTAGAGGATTTTATCACAATTCTTTTAAAATTTTCTCTCAAGCAATTTGCCTGATTTGACTCGTGCAATTTGAGGCCTTATTATCAAATATTAAACCACTCAAGCTTCGCTTTCTTCTGGATGGTCGTCACTTTGGGATCATTTGAACACATGAAGATATATATTTACATTAGAACTGTGAATTTCGTTGAATGTGGAAAAAAGAAGTAATTGCGTTCAAATAGACAAAATGCGTTCTGCTATTCCTACGTTTTTTTCAAGACTCGGCATTTTCAAAAACTATAATCAGTTTTCCAATTACTAGAATAGTTTTGTTGAAATACCTGTGGGAAAGGTCTGAATATGTTCCCAGTCAGATTTGCAAACGAGATAATGATAAAATGTGATACGATTTACAGTATCTGAAAACTGAATGTCCTTCGATTATGTGTTGTTTTTTCGGAGAATATTTGCATAATACACTCGTAAAAGATGAAATGATAATAGAACGTGGATGATTTTTGGGGGGATATCAATATACAGGGTGTACCGAAACTATGGTGCCAAATTGCAACGGAAGATTTCCTTCGAAAAATAAATAAGACTTTTCTAATATCTTTTTTCTCAAATGTCGTTCGTTGCAGGGTGTTGAATATGAAAAATTTGAAGTACTTTTTATTCATAACTTCCACAGTTTTTCAATTACATTCGAAAGAATGTTTCTGTTCAATGAGTTCTTTATTTTGAAATAAAAAACACATTTTCAGTTGCCACCAGTGGCATACAAGAAGGGTATTATGGTCCCATTTCTCCCTTATTTTTTACGTCACTAGGAAAATCATAACTTTTTTTGCATTCCTCATTTGATTTTGAGTGAAAAATGGTTTGAATCCGGAAAAAGCAATCGTTTTCAAGGTAATGATTGCAAATGAATACAAAACATACTAGTAATGAAAAAATTGTTTGGCTGGAGTGAATTTTACAATCCTAATTACTGGTTCAAATTACAACTGGATATTCTACAAAAAAAATGAATGACACTTTCACATGCATTTTTTCACAAAGCTACTTTCATGCAGAGGTACAGGTGTTAAAACTGAAAAATTAAAAGGCATATTTATCGTAACTCTCATGGTTTTGAAAAATAAACAGTTTAATTTGAAGGTATGCTTTCCTTCAATGGATACTCTATTTTGAAAAGAAATCAGTTGTCACAGTGACGTGCAGAAGAGTTTCATAGTTTCTTCTCCCACCTCACATCCCACGAGACTGATATATCTTTAGTAAAAAGTGTAAAACTCTTTCAAAAATTAATTTTGATTATAAATTCATTATGTTTACAATTTTTTTATTGTATTGTATTATTATTTATAAAACAGATTTTGTATAGAATTCCCACCCAATGATTTCAAACAGAAATGCACTTTTGAGGCCAATTTTTTTCCAACTCATTCACCATACTATTGGAATAATGTAAACATTTCTCCTGTGGAAATGTGTAATAAGAAGATTCTATCAAACTTATTCTCTATAAGTGTTTATTGAAAGGACCCGATTGAAAAGATAAGAGCACAACAAAACCATTTCATATACAGAAAAATATTCCAAAATGAAGTATAGAAAATTGAACTAGTTTACATCATTATTTATTTCAATTCAATTTTGCAATGCACTCCTATCCGCAATGAGGTGATTCAGATGATTGTGTATGGTAATAAAGTTGGCTTCTGTCATTAAAAATTTCTATTCGATTTTCATCCTCCAGAAGCGAGCCATTCGATACCTCCACAATGTTGGACCCAGAATACAAAATCCTTACCCTTCCATCTTTATTTATTCTTGAGACTGTATGTTTAATTCACAACAATAAATCGTCATATGATACTGTTGTTGGTTTTATCTGCCAAAATAACAATTTAAGACTTCCCATTCCATCAACGAGTTTAACAAAAAAGTCACTGATTTATGATGCTGTTAAATTGTATAATCATCTTCCGATTACTGTCAGAAATATTGTCTCTCCAATTAACTTCAGGAGATCTGTGAAACAACATCTTATCAAAGAAACATTCTACGATGTTCAAGAGTTTCTTGACAAACATTGGAATAGTTTGAGTTGAATCAAATTTCAATTGTATATTCGGTTTGTTTATTTATATCTATTTTTACTTTAACACATGAGTTTTTATTCATATTTATATTATTGTTCTATAATTATTTACTCATGTGTTTTTCATTCATAGATAAATGTATGTGTGTATATGTGTGGATATATGTATATATATATATATATATATATATATATATATATATATATCTTTATATATATATATATAATTCTACTGTACGTGTGTTGTCACTGAACTCCTCCTAAACGGCTGGACCGATTTGAATGAATTTTTTTGTATGCGTTTGGGTGGCGCCCTGGATGGTTTAGATTCACAGATCATCCCCCTAAATGTTAAGGGTGGTCCACCCCTCAATTTATTTTTTATTTTTCAGACAAAATGTTTTGTTTTTATTTTTTTATGATACAGCATTCAAAAATACATACAACCATAAATTTTCACCCTTCTACGATCAACCCCTATTTTTGTGGCAAGATTTTTATTTTGTAATCCCTTAACCCCTTTTTTTTTTTTAGGAAAACGGGATAACGAAAAAATGGGAAAACGGGATGAACAGGATAAGGGGATAAGGGGAAAACGGATAACGGGATAAAGAAAAAATGGGATAACAGGAAAAGGGATAACGGGAAACGGGAATAACGGGATAACGAAAAAACGGGATAACGGGATGACAGGATAAGGGGATAACGAGAAAACGGGATAACGGGGTAAAGAAAAAAGGGTAACAGGAAAATGGGATAACGGGAAAATTTTCGGGAAAAACATTTAAGGGAACATAGAAATTTGGACAGGACAACGTCTGTCGGGTCCGCTGATATATATATATATATATATATCAGCGGACCCGACAGACGTTGTCCTGTTATTTTCCAGTATATATATATATATATATATATATATATATATATGTGTATATATGTATATTACATCAGCTCTTTTTGTTGCTATATATGCTATTATATTATTATATTTATATTTTTTTATCTATTCCTTGTCAATGATTTTTTTTTCCTTAGACATAAAGTATACTCTGATTGTTTGATTTGATTCAACCATTTTAAATTTTACAAATTTTATTTAGGTGTGTGCTTCATTTTTTTTTTTTTTTCTATATTCTATAATATTTATATTTTTACCAATTATGACCTGATTTTGATATGATTCGATGTACAGTTTGTTCAAATTTGTACTTTTTGACGATTTGAGTTTTTTATCTGTACACATTTACGTGTACCATTTTTTTAACGCTTTGTCATTGAGAATTAATTCTTCAGAAATTAAGTATATTTTGATTTGATTTGATTTCAGTGATATTTTATGAAAAATGATTTGAATCGAGTAGGTACACTTGTCTTCGGAGATGGACAACATTTTACTATTTTTTTGGACAGAGTAATAAATACAGTTCTTTAGGAGAACGTGTGCTTGCAGATATGCATTTTGTTTATGATATGTGTCTTGGAAATTCAAGGGCTTCCTTGAGAAAATATCAAGAATTATATCCACATAGGCGACAACCTAACAAAAGGATATTCAGTTCCTTACATCGAAAGTTGAGTGAAAATGGGGCTTTAAGTTTATTCAAGACCCATACACACAATAGGGGAGTTGCGAGAGGGATAAATGGATTTTCAAGGAATTGCTCAATAAATAGATTCTATAGTCTTCTATTTTTATTTTTAAGAAATTGCCATGACACTCTTTTTGTACGACACTGTGGCAACTGATTTTTTTTCAAAATAGAGCACCCATTGAAGGAAAACATCTCTGCCAATTTGATTGAATTTTTTTGAAATCTATGATAGTTATGAGAAAACATGTTTTTTATTTTCCAGTATCAACACCCTGACCTCTGCAAGAAAGCAGCTTTGTGAAAAAATGCATGTGAAAGTGACATTATTTTTTTTTTGGTAGAATATCCAGTTGTAATTTGAACCAGTGATTAGGATGGTAAAATTCACTTAAGCCGAACAAATTTTTTATTACTAAAAGCGCAATTATCTTGAAAACGATTGCTTTTTACGGATTCAAACAAGTCCACATTTTTTACTCATCATTGAATGAGGAATGCGAAAAATTCATAATTTTTCTGATTTTACCAGTGGCGTAAAAAAAATAGGGAGAAAAGGGACCATGATACCCTTCTTGTATGTATGTATTTTTTTTCCAGAATAAAGAACTTATTGAACAAAAACATTTCTACGAATGTAATTGAAACATTTTCAAAACTGTGGAAGTTATGAATAAAAAATACTCACAATTTTTCATATTCAAAACCCTTTATCTCTGCAACGAACGACATTTGAGAAAAAATACATAGGGAAAGTCCTATTAATTTTTTTGAGGGAATCTTCCATTTCAATTTGGCACCATTGTTTCGAGACCCCCTGTATACAAAATATATTGTTGAAGCCATAACAATGAAAGATAAAAGGCAGATCAATAAAAACATTTACTCTCTATTTGCTCCTTGACATCACAGAAAGGCATACGTAGTTGAGAAAGAAAAATCCATAGTCATGTCATTTTAGTATACAGGACGTTCTATAAATACTGCGTCATACTTTGGGAATATGAAATACAAGTTAAAATAGTACTAGGAGTTCCTATACACTTTTCTCGTAGGGCGCCCGTTTCCGACGTTATTCGCCATTGAAAAGTTATTCATGAAGAAAACTTGTTGGTGATATTTTTCAACCTAATTTATCATTTTCGAAAGAATTTGAAGAGTATACGAAGTAAATGAGTGATGTCATTGAAAAACTACGTTTGTTTTCCACCTAAGAAGCCAAGGACCCACTTTCTTTTTGGTACGTTATAGCATATTGTTACGAATCCACTACACCACTGTCTGCTTTTCACCTCTGGTAAGCGAGGTCGACTGGTTGACCTGGATTTTCCAACTGAACAATCGCGAATCCCAAGCAGTTTGAGAAAATTAACGAAACGACGGTCCAGTGAATTTTAAACTTGTCTGTTGACTATATGAACAGCTGCACGTCGTGTGAATTCATTCATTTGAGTTTGAGTAAAACTGCCACTGATTACAGTGACTTGCGGGTATTTTAATAGAGACAAACCCCAGATATCCGCAATAGTTGGTGCCAGAAGTGGGGATATTCGTGGACGATTTGTTTTTTTTATGGTGAATACCAAAAATACACCCTACGGTGATATGAAAGCCATATTGGAAATGATCAGGTGGCAGTTTGCGGAGCAAACAAACGAACGGGAGGAACGACGACAGACGGAAGCAAGAAAACTGAAAGGAACTTTGGGAGATTTTTATTGTCGTTTTCGTCTACTCGGCCGGCCAATTGAGGCAAGCCCCCACGTATATCTAGTAATTATTGTACCAGGCAGGTTTCCGCGGTTGGTTTCTGTTCTCCGACGCATCGGGACTGCTCCGGACAGGACATCCAGTCGCCCCCCCCCCATACACCGGAGAACAGGTTTCTGGTACCTTCGTTGGGGTGAAGTTTATTTGGGAAATAGCAAAACTACATCTAATTTTGATATTTTCGTATCTAGCGTTGCTACGTGGAAGCGAACACCCGATGGCAAAGTCCACCCATCATTCCACATCCCGAACCAGCGTATAGTAACAAGCAGTGAGACAATGGCCAAAGGCAAACAACTCCGCCCTACATTATGTTATATGACAATATAATTCAATACCAACGAACAGATGTCTTTTAAGTGAGCTCCTGTGAAATATCTTATATCTTTGGTTATAGTTATCGTAAAAATATCTGGTTTTCACAAAACTTCTGTGTTAGAGCTGGTAAGTCTTTTTATGACTATCCTGTTAAATAAAAGTAGTTGTGAGTGCGTAATCCAGCAGAATAGTGCAACATTAAAAAATGTCATATCAACACTAGATCTTTATTGAACGGGTACGCAGAATTTAAACTGAGAGTATATAATAATTATGATATTATCACCGTTTCCGAGTCATGGCTTTCGGTGAATATACCCAATGAAAATATTTGTCTTGCGGGCTATCAATTATTTCGTAAAGATAGGGAAATTGAAAGGGGTGGAGGTGTTGCAATTTATATTGAGAATATTTTCAAAGCCACTCTGATTGTCAATATTCCATCAGAAACAGTTGAACAAGTATGGATCACGTACACTCTTGATGGAGTGAAATATGCCGTATCATCTTTCGAAGATACTTCATCTGTCCTAGATTCGAAAATATAATTTGCGCAGGAGATCTTAATATTGACTACGCAGATCCCACGAACAGCTCTTGTGATCAGCTGAATGAAATAATTGCTTCTTTTGGCCTGAATCAAATTGTTGATCAGCATACTCGATATTCTTCAACTAGCTGCAAAATAATAGATCCTCATTATATGTTCGGAAACACTGAGTGTAACTGACTGTACTACGCTTGATTGTTCCTCTTTTCCTCATTTTCTTGTATCGTGCAAAGTAGGTTTGATAAAAACATTAAACGATAATTTTTTATACACTTTCAGAGATTTCAGGAAATTTAACAAGGAATTATTTCTCGCAGATTTGCATGTCATCAATTTTGATACCATTTATGAGCCAGATAATATTGATGATAAAGTCGTTCTGTCCACTAATTTGGTTCTCAAACTTTTTGATGAACATTTTCGCCTATAAAAACCGTTAAAATTACCAAGAAAAAAGCACCTTGGATAACGGATAATTTGAAAGCTCTTACGAGATTTAAAAGAACAAAGGCTCTACATCATTGGAATTATTATAAAGAAATAAGAAATCTTACAAACCGAACCGAAAATCTTGAAAAAAGGGGTTACCTAGATTATCGTTTGAAAAGAAGCAGGCAATTATGGGAAGAACTGGCTGATATGAACGTTCACAACAAAAAATCACGAAATTCTATCCCAGAGCACCTGATGATTGCTGAGGAAATCAACAATTTCTTCGGAAGTGAATCAAATAATGACTCTGTACCTGATGATGAAACGATCCGTTTCTTTTCTGGTAATACAGTAAATAATCATAATAATTTCTCTTTTCACGAAACTAATGATCATGAAGTATATAAGACTATACTAAGTATAAAATCAAACGCTGTTGGACATGACAAGGTGAGTATTCAAATGTTACTACACTGCTGTCCCCTGATATTGCCACATATATCCCATCTATTTGATTTCTGCATACTGAAAAATGTTTATCCAGCAAGTTGGAAACGTTCCCATTTACTAATGCAGAAAATATGAGTGACCTTCGCCCAATAAGCATTTTGTGTGTGATCTCGAAAGCTTTCGAAAAGATATTGAATGCTCAGATGCGTATATACTTGAATGAATTTGACATATTACCATCCTGCCAATCAGGCTTTAGATCTGACCATAGTTGTACCACGGCTCTTCTGAAAGTGGTAGATGATATTCACATCTCTATTGATAACAATGAATTATGTCTACTAGTATTGCTTGACTATTTCAAGGCTTTTGATCGAATCAGTCACCAACTTCTTTTATCAATTCTGAGTTACCTGAGGTTCATTATGAATTCAATATCTCTACTCAAAAATAACCTTTTCAACCGATCTCAAAGCGTTATCATAAATAATGAAAAATCTAAATCTCTAGAAATAAAGAATGGTGTTCCCCAGGGATCAATTTTGGGCCCTCTTCTTTTTGTTCTCTACACTTCACAAGTCCTTACGTTACGCTTCAATGCACTGTTATGCTGATGACACGCAGATGTATTTAAATTTCGAAGAAAACTCCTACAACTTGGCACTTGACCAAATGAATCATGATTTGAATACTCTCATAACCGTATCAAATAAATACTGCCTTACTGTGAATAAATCTAAATCATACGTTATGCTATTCGGGAGGACAGCAGCAAGAAATCGTTGCAAGAATTTATTGAATATACGTGTTGACGGAGTCCCCCTACCCATCGCAGATACAACAAAAAATTTGGGATTGTACCTTGATAATGCATTACGCTTCACTACACATGTATCTCATATTTTAAAACAGGGTTATATGAATCTAAGAACGATCTATTCAAACAGAAATATTTTGAACAAAAAAAGTAAAATGATACTATGTGATGCTTTAGTGTTGTCACATGCAAACTATGCAGAAGTGGTTTATGGACCAGGGCTGATGAAATCTGACAGAATGGGACTTCAAAAATTGCAGAACTCATGTGTGAGACTTATTACAGGCACAAGAAAGCGGGAACATGTTACGCAACATTTAAGGAATCTTGGTTGGCTGAACATGGAGGCTAGGCGTACACTACACTCCAGTACGATTTTTCATCACTTTTTCTCCGCTTATATGTACTGATCACTGTATTATGATATTTTTTTTTAGGAATAGTATTTTCTTTTGTTATATTCTTATGGTTAGACTTGAATTTTTCTCGGAGCAGTTTGAATAGTCTACCATATTCTATTGTATATACTTTATAATATTATTGATTATGAATTTATTATGATAAATTACTCCACTGGTTGGATGGAAGAGCAATCATGTGCAGGTATTGAATCCTGCCTTTTGTTAGGATATGAGCTAACTGCTGTACCTGCAATAAAAGCATTTATTATTATTATTATTAAGGTTCAGATTGTAATATTATCGATACCGAATGAAATACAATATCCGCCTATTTTGTAAATGATTTCCTAACCATGCTGATAGGTTCTTGAATTTTTAAATCTATCAGGTTAACATATGAGTGAAATTTTATCGGTGATTACCATTGGTAATGAACTTTGTACAGTGCGTTCTAATCTGAAGGTAGCAATATTAAAGGCATACAGATTGACCCTCGAAATTTCATAAACTGAGAATTCTTGTTCCTTACGAAAAAACACATCACGTTGTCTACTATTCCCTAGATAACTGCAAAATGAAGGTCTTTAGAATAATAATAATATAATATATAATATTTATTTACCAAAGAATCGATACATACACTTTCAATTCATTAATGAAGAATGCAAGTAAATAAACACATAAGATTCACAAAGGCTAACCTGCGCGTGGATCACTAAGGTTATTATGCAATGAATTTTAAAATAAGTAACTAGTTATTTTTAATATATAGTAAATTTATAAAATATTGATAAATTAGTTATTTGTAATATATAGTAAATTTATAAAATATTGATAAAATAGTGATAAAATAAAATAGTGATAAAATAGTGGAGAGCAATGGAACAAACAAATAAAATATATAAAAAATGTATCACGCTAGTAGATAACACAATCACATAATCAACATATTAAAATACTAAAATAGATAGAATATATTAAAAATCATTAGAATTTGAATGAATTGACAGAAACCTTTTTCAACACTTTCAGCTTATATGGTTTCTGGGTTAGGGTGGAAGGGGGGCATATTTTTTAGAATATTTCATAATTCAAGTTTTTGAGACAGAGGGAAGATGTTTAAACGCACATTATCAGCAATACATTTGGAACCAGCAATAAAAAATTCCGAAAATAATAGTTTTTGCACATTTACAGATCAGTCTTAACACTATAACAACTTTCGAGTCAAACAAACAGTATATGAAAGAAACATAAACAGGTGTGGATGTTTTAATTTTTTGGAATCCCTCCTTGGATAGCTTGTTCCTTGCTCTTTGTATGCTTATTTTGAATTTTTTGTGCCTTGAAGAATGAAAACTAACTTGTGAATGTCTATTTTTGCAGCATCGATCCTTTCTGTGATATCAGAAAAGAGAAATGAATCAATAACGTTTACAAAAAAAGTCAATTCTGCTCCGAAGGACACTTATTACCTAGGCTACCTGTTCTTCTTCGCTATAGGATTCTACGCTGTGGTGCCGATTCTGTTTTTCGGGTCAGCTGCTAATGTGAGTATACATTCTCCACTTTGATTATTTTCATTATTCATACTATAGGATACATTGCGATCGAATATATTTTCCTTCCCAATATTCTAAAATATATTCGGAATGTTTACATCACATTGTAGAAACCCATCAAGTTACTAATTTATTGAAAATATTCGAAAAACAACAGGCTATTCCAGCTATATGCTAGACATAAATATTTTTGAAATGGAAGAAAAAACTTTTTTTTTTCGTCATCTCCATCAACTCCTAATAATAACATTGAAAAAAAGAACAATGTTCCAAATGAATGGGACTCTCAAGTAAAACATATTATTATTAAAAAAAAACTTCTTGACAATATAGAAAATTATGAAACAATACTTTTCAAAAACTAGTTGATAATACTTCATCATCCCTTAGTTCAGACTATCATATGATTGTTGGGGAAGAATTCTATAGATTCCCCTAAAAACATGAAAATTGAAAAAGTTTCAGTTGTAATAACACAAGAGAGTAAGAATAAAGTAAAAATAATTCGACAGATTTTCAATAAATAGACACGAGAGTCCAACGGGCTCGAGTTGCTATTGCCAAATGGCAACAAGTTTGAGAAAGAAATCTGGAAAATTATTTTCTACTTTATCGAACTCCCGTGTGGTATTCTATAGATGATTTTTTGTTGTTACGATCATAAACACATTTCCTCGCACAATGATACAGTGTACTAAACGGATTTTGATTCATTTCTCACTTTTCATGCGAATTGATAACATACGTCAAATTAAAAATATACGTTGTCGGACAATTAAAACAAAATACCTCAAATTTTTCCGCCGCAATTTTCTAGGTAGAATATTCCTACTATAATAATGTTTTGATTGGACAAAACGTACATGAATGATTTGAATTGAAAGTTTCCATCGGTATCTAGACATGTCAAAACATAATCAGTTGTAATACCACAAGAGAATGCGAATAAAGTGAAAATAATTCGACAGGTTTTCGAAAACTTGTTGCCAGGCAATAGACACGAGAGCCCAACGGGCTTGAGTGGCTATTGCCAAATGGCAACAAGTTTGAGAAAGAAATCTGGAGAATTATTTTCTACTTTATCGAACTCTCGTGTGGTATTATATAGATAATTTTTTGAAGTTACGATCATAAACACATTCCCTCGCCAAGGATACAATGTACTAAAGCGGTTTTGATTCATTTCTCACTTTCATGCGAATTGATGAAAGACGTCAAATTAAAAATATACGCTGTCAGACATTAAAAACAAAATACCTCAAATTATTCCCGCAGCAATTTTCTAGATAGGTGAGTCTCACTATAATAATGTTTTGATTGGCCAAAACGTACATGAATGATTTGAATTGAGAGTTTCCATTGGTTTACAGAAATGTAAAAAAATAATCTTTAAAATAATATCCCGGAAACCTTTTCTACCAGCCTGCTATTTGGCGAAAATGAAGACTTTCTCAGCTGAATACGTTGAATACATTTCATTGATATACCTAAAAAATAAAAAAAAATCACCTACAATTTTGGAAGGAAGAATTTCTTTCATCATGATTCAAATTATACAGTGAATGAATAAAAAAACAAATTGTTTTTGCACCCATATGTTGATATAAGCTCTGTCTGTCATAATACTTAACATCTTTAATTTACGTTTTTCATGTATTATTGTTCACGTACAGTGTGTTACACTTCTCATTTGGATACCCCCGTATCTTCCGTATTTATCGGAGTAGAATTATGAAATTCTCACGATCGATAGATAAACCAAAGAAGTGTTTTCTGTGGTTGACCAGAATGACTTATACTCCGAGCTGCCCCAAAGCACTGTGCTTAGTGCTCGTGAAAGCACTGAAAGCACTTTTGTGCTAGTAAGCACTGTGCATCAATTCAAAATTTGACTTTTATATTTAGCATACTATTTCTTCAAAAAATTATTTCATTATCAAAATTGCTGGTGAAAATTATTATTATCAATATTAATTATTCGGCATTCTTTCTTTTCAACAGTGACCTGCATTTTTTTATTTGTTTAAAAACTCAGAATGACGTGGAAATTAAATTTGTGGATATTAGGATTTTTATAGACATGTATTTTTATTTTCAGTATTGGTTGCATAAGTTCAGGAATACCACCGACGTCACGAACAGAGCTGAAGATAGAACGTCTCTCCAATCGCTTTACCAATCAGTTTCGATGGTAGCCCAAAACATATCATCAATATTATGCACAATAGCAGCAACATACTATAGTCGGAAATTCGATGCTCGATTGGCAAGCACATTTTCTTTGTCTGTGATGGCAGTTGTTTTCGTGATACTTTCTGTGTTCACCCAAATCAACACAGATTCATGTAAGTAACCTACTTATGGTTTTAAGCTAAATCACTGATATGAGGATTCAAGTTAAGGCACTGATGTGGCAATAATTTTGAATGACGAAGTTGTGCCATTGTAAAATACTTAGATAAGGGCACTTCTGACCCCACATTGGAGACATTTTAGTTCATGAACGAAATTTAACTAGCTCGATTATGTTTTTGAAATCAGAAGAATCAAAATGAAGATTGTTTTTCGTTAGTGACTCACTCGCTCACTAATGATCACTGAAGCCATTGAATTCTGAAATTTGGCATAGCATGGTCTGGAATCTGGAGAGGTGAAGTTATTAGAGTTGACCACCAACAGTTTCTCCAACTATATACCGGGTGACCCAGGGGTGTGGATTTCTATACAATTTCTTGTGAATTGATTGAAAGTGAAGAAGTATTTTTCAAACAAAATATTAAATATGTTTGACTGTTGGTTTTTCAGAAAATGACAAAAAATTTCGGTTTGGGCATGTTTTACGTATAGACACCCACCTTCCCGGTAGATTACACGTTCATAAAATTGAGAATGAATCTTGAATTAGTTTTCGTGCTTCTTTTCTTTTTGATGGTTTTTATTCAGTGCAATTGAATATCAAAAACTTGTCAACATATCAACTTTCACAATATCTACAGTGAGTCTGCTTAAATTGGCTACATATGGGAAACTTTTTTTATTAATTTTACGAAAGAAAGTTATTTCTCATAAAAAGTTCTGCATGATCTGAAAGCCAAGATGCAACCATCAGATATCAAATTCTATCAATCTTATACGAGGTAGGTCAAAAAATATGAATTTTACTCAAGAGTAAAGTAACTTTACTTGATTATCTTCTTCGCCATCAACCTCTAGGTGATGAACTTTTTGAATGGTTCCGAACAAAAACACGTTTCAGACGAACTGAACATCCTTCATCTCATTCTCCAGGAAATAACCAGGAAATAATTTGAGAACTCGTGCTGAATGCCAATCAATTATTTTTTTATAACTTGATTTTAGTCTGTGAGAACAGATGATGTACTTGGTGATAGAAGGGTTATCGAGTATGGGGTACCTCAAGGGACCGTTTTGGTTCCAATTATATGTATTCATATATATATATATATATATATATATATATATATTATTATTATGTTATGATGAATTGAAAATTATTATGTTTTTATTGAATGAAAATTGCTAATAATATTTTTAATTTTTTTACTATTCGTTGAGCCAAATTGATATGATGTAAATAGATATTTCTGACCCTGTAATAATAATTGTCAGCGAACGTCACTGTCACTCTCGTCACGCTACCAACAATTATTATTTTCTTCGCCACAGCTAACAACAGTCGGTACGCCCTTGTCTCATAAAGTCGGTTCAAAAGGAATTTGGCCACTGGTGGCTAACTTCAGTTTACTGAATGATCTTAGTTATGTTAGTTGATCATTGTGAGAAAATAAACAAACCAAATATCAAAAACAATTATCTCCTTTATTCAGGAAGACTTAAAAATACCTGGCCTACGAGAAATAACTTATGCTATAGTGAATCAAACAATTATTCACGGATACTCATGAAATGCATATCATGGATAGATAAACAGAACCTCACTTTCTCTGTGAGAGTAATTTTCTGTTATTGTTCATAAGAAGGTGACATAGAGTTCATCGATTGTGAAAAATGTTATTTGTGAAATAGTTCATGGACCGGGAAAACACTATTAAAGGTTTTATACCTGGTTGGAACTGTTGGTGTTCACAACTATACCATAAAAACAGGAAGTCTCCTCTCTCCAGCCTTCGTTAGGACTGCAAAAACCATGTGTCAGGAACGTATCGATGCGGGACTCAGCTTTTGGAATCGTGGATATATGATATCATTAAGGTAATCTTGTTCTGTTAAGCAAATTATGGAATTATTCCATTTTTCTTTTAGTGAAATTTTGTGCGTGCTTCCGCTTTGGGAAATATTTTCGATCTCCTTGAAGCTTTGTTTTTCCGTCGCTTCGCAACATCTTGCCCTTGTTGTTGTTCCATTTGAAATTTCGAATTCGCGCACCAAATTGTCACTTTGCACTGTTTATATTAATGTTGCACAATTTATACACACAATTAAATTCCCATTCTTATCATTAATTACAAGTTTGAATAATAATTGCTTATGATACCTTCTCTTTGCCATTCTCTCACAATTTCCAACTTTTCATTTGATCATCTCTTCTCTGATTGGCTATCTTTCATAAAGACGTTTGCTGTTCTCTCATTGGCTAACTTTTAGTTTGCTACAATTTCATGTACAGAGTGTTTCAAGTTTATAAATGTGTTGATTACTTTTTATTCATGATAATTTTGTAAATCTTGACTTTTAGTTGTCTTTTGAGCAATTATGGGTTATAATAATTTTGATAGTGTATATAATTGACTGTTTTATAACACTTTGACATTTTTATCTATCCATATCATACCTAGGCTCATAAAATACATTGAATTTTAAAGCTATTTACAAACAAACTCTTGAAATTGATAATTATTTATTATTTATTCTTTTTGTGGCTTTTTTGTCTTTTAAAATTTACAACTGGCATAACATAACATAACAATATATATATATATATATATATATATATATATATATATATATATATATATATATATATAAAAAGGTCCCATCTCTTGAGGAAATCCAAGAGCGGCTGCCTCTCGTGCCGTCTCCTGAGCGTCCTCACTGGGATGAGCGTCGTTATTCCTGTCATAGATAAAACCTTCACCTCGGGTAATTTCTATGATAGGTGCCGAGCCCTCAGTCAGGGTTTTTGGTTTCTGGTGACCGACTCTTCGCGACCGCTTAAACTACCCTGCTTAAAACTCCCATTTTTAATAATTACGACAGTATCACGAATTATTCCAATAATTTTTCCAAATAGTTGAGCCCCTTATCCTCCCCATTCGACTTGGGACGCGTCTCCCCTACTTCCGCTTCGCTTTTGGAACGGAATCGGGAAAAACTTTCCACCGCCCCTACGATAATTCTCAACAGATATGTCAGATACCGGCTGGAACCTATTTTCGAAAGCGACAGTCTCTTTTCGATAATTTCTACCCGACGTGCTATGTCCGAAATCTCGCGGAGTCAAAAGTCTACTTTTTGTCAAATCAAATCTTAATTTGCTAGCCCTGTCGGTCAACTCGCCAACAGAGTCGAGTTCCGAAATGACTTTTTATTTCAAATCATTGAAAAATCCCGAAGTTGATTTTTTACTCAAATTCTCAGAAAATCTCGAAGGGAGATTCTTACGATTTTTCCATCTCTATGGACTAGTCTCTCGCGATCCCATATTTGTATACAAAATATTGCGAAAAAGCATATTTACAGTTTTTCGCGGAGTGTTTAAATTCCTAACTGAATCTGAATTCAACTCGAGTTGGATGGTTCTTTGGGCCATAATTATTTACAAAGAGAGCTGAACAAATTTTCGATTCATGTTGATAGCCACGCTCCTCGGACCTAACTGGTCTACTCGTCTACTAAGGAAACGGCTTTTGGAAAGCCTGCAAAATCTAATAATTCAGCAGACAGGTTCGCTGCGAATTCTGTCTGTCTGTCTATAGGCAAACGACTCTGGCTAGTCGTGCCTACTGAATTTCGAATAATAGAAAAACTAGTTTGAAACTCGTCGATTTCTTTCGTGGATTCTTCCATGACCGCAAATACCGATTGCCAGTGGAAATTTACGCTTGGAAAATGAATTTTCGACGCCTAACAGAGGTGTGGAATTTCAACATGAATTTTGGGTTTCGCGAGGAATAACGATGTGCAATATTCTAAAACTACTGTGAGAAGTCCAGTCTGGGAGGACTGGAGGTAAAACAAGGGTGGAAAACGAGCGTAGTAAATCGCGCCTAACCTGGAAATTTAACTTCAACTCGTTATACCAAACACAGGAAATGTTCCCAATCGATGAAGGATTTGGTGGAAAGTAGGAAGGCGAATTGTTGTTCCAGTTCTGAGGGGGTTCATCTTAGCCGATTTTTTTTTTATGTTCTGGTTCCCACGAAAAGGGATATCCTGTAATGTTCAGAGAACATCGTGGGAACCAAGGGAAAGAAGGTAGGAGTTGGTGTTCTTCTTAAATTTCTGGAGGTTGTATGCCTCGGGGAACACCTCCCTAGGCAATGAGTTCCAAAGCCTCGCTGTTCGTTGGATGAACGAGTCTTTGGAAAGTGATGTTCTGCAGGTCTCCAAAGTGACCAGGAAGGGGTGTGATGACTGAACTTGACGGGTTAGTCTCGAAGAGACTGCCAAAGCAGGAACGATTGTTGATATTTCAGAAGAGCATCGCCCATGAAAATATCTATAAAATAGAGACAAATCGCCAACTTTTCTACGGTGTTCCAGACAAGTGAGCGAGTTTGTAAGCGAGGCATCACCGACGAGACGAATTGCCCTTTTTTGGACAGAATCCAATAGCCTCAGGATATGTTTAGGTGCCGCGCTCCAAATATGGGAACAGTATTCCAGGACAGGTCGGATCTGTGCCTTATAGATCATGAGCAGCTGAGTGGGGGTGAAATAGCTCTTGGCACGAAACAAAAAACCAAAATTTTGGGATGCACTTTTGGCAATGGACCTCACGTGATTTTCCCAGGAAAGGTTATTGCTGATAGTAATACCAAGCATCGATATGGATGACTTCAGTGGTATGGTTACTCCTGACAAAGTTATGTTAGGCACAGTGAGATCGGCTTTTTTAGAGAAAAGACATGCTTGTGTTTTGTTTGCATTGAATTCTACCAAGTTATTAGATCCCCACTCGAGAATTGTTGCTAAGTCCATATTTATATTATTAACATTTCTTCCTCGTTCATTTCTGGTTCCACGGGCTGATATAGGGGCCCTGGAAGAGAAAGCGGTATGGAGGGTACTATCATCGGCAAAGCTGTGTACTGGACATGAAGTTGCTTTCAACAGGTCGTTGATGTGAAGTAGAAATAGTGTTGGTGCGAGAATAGATCCTTGCGGAACACCAGCATTTATGAGTAGAGTGTCAGATGAAACTCCATCGACCACTACATGGAGAGACCTGTTTGAGAGAAAACCAGCAAGCAGAGAACACAGCTGAGGGGGCAAGCCATAAGACGGAAGCTTGGCGAGGAGTCCCTGGTGCCAAACTCGATCGAACGCCTTGGAGATATCTAATGCCACAGCTAAAGTTTCTCCATACTTTCCAATAGATAGCTGCCATATATGTGAGACGTAAGCGAGCAGGTCACCAGTTGATCTCTGATGGCGGAAGCCATATTGCCTATCGTTGACAATTCCTGAGTCTTCCAGATATTTCATGAGCTCGATGTTGATGGCTTTTTCCCTGACCTTTGAAATAATAGATAGCAGTGCGATAGGTCTGTCTGTCTGATTACTCATGAAGAGTGCCTAATGATGTCTTGACAGACAGGGAAGGAAGTCAATGAATTTTAGACTCGTAGTAACTAATTTGCTTCAGCACAAATTAATCTATAGATTCGCGAGCCCCTTTTGATGCCTTAATTGCTGATAGAGAGCGATGAAAAACAGAGTCTCGATGTTTTCTTCCTTCTCAGGCAACTCCGTAGAGAAGCTTCTCAAAATATGTAGAAAATTGCCGGTCTGAAGATTCCTAGATGATGAGATGCGAAGAATATCTTTGAAGAACTCACTGACGTTGCTCGTATATCCAAATGGCCAGGATGAAAATTCCGTTAAAAGTATGAAGTTGTGGAAATCTTCTTCCTTCTCCTAAATGCCCATCACCGTAGACAGACGGAAATTATTCAGATACCCGAATAATCGAAGCACAAAGATCAATCAAAACGTAGTATCATCCCCCGATAGGGACACGTAGGAACGATGTGGACACGTAGGTTGACAAACACTCGCTGTGTATATCAAGCCCAGACTGACGATATTTCAGTCACTCCTTCAAACCTCGAAAATTGGAAATGAAAAACATCTGCCTGAAAACTGAACTCTGATTGGTCTAACATCCATTAAACTTCGGCAACTCACTTCGGCATGATAGCGTCAAAAACCGTTGGGTGTTGTTATCGTTCACATCACAAAAATTTAAAGGGACACTAATATTCATAAGATTGCACAATATAACAAAAATCTTCATTTTGAAGAATTTTGAGTGTTCAACAAAATTATTTTCCGAATCAAATCAAATTCTGCTTACACCAACCAATTTTTTTTTATTCAGAGATAAAATGAAGAAGTTTGAAAATGAAATTAAAATGGCAATAACTGCCTTATTAGACATTCCGATCAGGATGGACATATCAAAAGAAAAGTATTTCAATATACTTTAACTTAGTGTATACAGAAATTCGATCCGATTACCGGTTTACGAAATTTTTTGAAAATTTGAGTTTTTATAGGTGGTTTTTCAAAACCCTGTGCTAGTTGTGGTAGTTTTAGAAAAAACTTTTAGCAGCAAAAAGTACCGGTTTTCATTCTTCTTCAAAATAACATTTTCCAACGTTCAACTTCGTACAAAAAAAAGTTTCATTTGGTCAAGAGGGAGAAAAGAACCGATAAGACTGGATACACTACTCATGGAAGTTAAAGAAGCAGGTACAGCTAAGGAAGAAATCAAATGGAGCCCCAGACCTCCAAGATTCATCGGGAGTGTTGCCTGTAACCAATAGTTTTTATTAAAAGAATTATTAGCTCATTGGGACTTTTCCAAGATGGAGAACATCTGAGGGTATACATCAATTTTGGTATAGCGAGGCAGGCAATTTATCAAGAGAAAGAATAAGACGTGAGTTAGTAGTCTATACAGACGGGTGGAGAGTAACTGCAGAGGATCCTATTTTTTTCCAGAAAGGGCATTTATAGAATGGGGCGCACCAAGAAGGCTGCAATCGGACCTTTCCAGAATTTGTATAACAGCAGCTAATGATTGGAATTTGTATTCAAAATCAGTTTTTGGGTCTAGTAGTGAAATTAGTTCGAACTTATTGAAATTAAGTTCAAGACCAATTTGTTTCGTTATGATGATAACATTATCCAAATCTTCCAAAACTGTAGTGAAATCTACAGCAAATGTACCATCATCCGAATACCAACACTTTAATTCAGATGACGAACCCTTTGTTAATTCTACAATTGTGAGACAAAATAGTGCAGGTCCCAAAGAGTCACTTTGTTGAACACCTCTTTCAGAAGCTATGAACTGATCTCCACAATTCAAACATGATGATGAGTTGGAACATTGATTACAAATGGTTAAATACCAGGAATTTCTTTAAAAGTTGAAAACGATGTGGTAACTTGATTACTCTCGTTTCGGACGTTCATCGTCTTAACGGATTTAAAAGGTTTTCACAACGTTTCGAATGCTTGTATGTGCAATCGTCTTCGGGTGAATACTGACAAGTTTAGATGCTACTTACCAATTTATAAGTCTGTCGGTGCAATGGTATGTGTGATTCCTTCATGTGCAGTGGTGCGTGAAATTTCGCGCGGTGTGTTGGTGCGTGAAGTTTCGCGCCTTTGCAGTCCGCCAGTAAGAGCAATTAGTGGTTTCCATACGTTCTTGATCTCAACGCTCAGTTGAATGAAGGCGTTATTGGCTTCGATGTAGGCGGCTTCTTTGAACTTTCATTTGAAACAATGCTCCTCTATATGTAGAACACTTGCGTCGTCTCACAACCTTTTGAATCCATTGAGACGATGGACGTCCGAAACGAGTATTCATATACCAGGAAGGTTATCTCTTACTTTGAGGAGCACGGCACTCCTATCCATCATATTGAAGGCATTTTTGGAGTCGAAATACAAAAACACCTTGGAAAAAGGGTCTGGATGCCAATTGATGTATCTACGAGCAACTGAAACTGCTTCACAACCTCCTGGCGTACCAAAGTCAAACTGTGAGGGACGTAATAAAGAACCAAGATCTTGTTTAATTTCCATGCAGCAAAGTTTTGCTACTAATCTGCGATAAAAAGTACCGATAGCTATCAGACGAATATCTCCATCCTTTTTTAACAGGCTCCGATGAAAAATTCAAGTTTTTGACTTCGGAGTGGGGGAGGGATCTCGGATTAAAGGTACAATAATAAAGGAAATAATTCCTCAACGGTTGATCCTACGACGAAAATGAATTTGAAGATAATCAAATATCCTATTCGTCCAAAAATCGTCTAACTTAATCTTTCCACTATACATTCTGTTCAAATGATAATATTACTTATATTATCATCGCAATTACATCATGTAGCGGAACCTTCTTCAAATTGAAGTGATTTTTTATGATTCTTCTGGGACAATTTGTGAGAAGTACGTTCTATATGTACGGAATCATTATGATTCAAAGGCAGTCGTTGTTTTCGATGAATATCCATCTGATGGCGACAAGAAAAATACGAGGGGCGCGGAAAAAGTAGATGTCTGCGGAAGTTTTTTTCGATGGGACAATGACGGTTCTAGTTTCTCGAAAACAATTTTGAAAAAAATTATGCTCGTTTGATTTTGATGCTGATAAAAAAAAAACGAACTGTTGAGCAGACTGAAGAAGATGCTGATGATTTGATTGTCATCACAACGATTTCCTTTTGATGTTTTTATTGTTGCCGAAGACATCGATCTTCTAGTTCTGCTGACAGCATTGGGATCATCCCAAATCAACATCTACTTTGGCAAACTGAAAAGAAGCAAAACTGCTGAAAAAAGCAGCGATAATATCCCGTTTCTACATGCGGTTAGCTGCTGTTAGCTGCTTCAACCAAAGAAAACATTTTTTTTTTCGCTTATTCAAAAAAACAAGTGACGTATTGCTGGCGTTGGCATCTTCAAAAATCAGAATGCCAAACCAGAAGACATCGCAGACGCTGAAGCCCACTTTCTCGTTGTTATGTATTGTGGCAACAAGAGGAAACCTTGGTTGAAGTCCTCTACCAACGTTTCTCAAAATCGATAATGAAATGCAAATTCCACCTGAAACTCCAGTAACAATGTCGGAGGAACCTGCCCCAAATACCTTATTGAATGTCATTCCATGTAGTTGCAGAAGTGGGTGGGAGTGTTCTGTTGTATGCGGATTGAGGCAATGACATTAATGGGAGCCCAGATTCTCAGTACAAAAAATGGGTTAGAGAATGACAACATTATGAAGACATCAACCGACCAGGACCATAAAAAAGAAAGGAATAATTGGAATATACTCAGGGACATGAATTATGGAATACGAGCCGTTCTTAATTGAATAAAAAAGAATAACTGTGGATTAGGCCTACCAGGGATACTTCAATTGAAAATAACGTGTTGTGGAAATGAGTTGACTTTGAATCCACAAAATTATAATTATATAGTCAATAGCTATAAATGATTTCTTCAAATGAGAGTAACGACCCCAAGGTCGAAAACTTTTTTTTATCGAGGTCCGGAACTGAATAACATATATCAGAATCACCTCTACCTCAACTTTTGTAGGACAAAAACCCCCATATACTAGACTATTGTGAAATATGCTACCTATTCTGATTGGAGGCGCCGTCGGATTTTTTTAATCCCAAGCTCGGTGCTGTCTCGATACATACGCTGTTTCTATTCGAAGAAAGCTCATTTCATTTACATTTTTTCAGGGCAGACGGAATTTTTTGTCTTGACGATGCTTCTATTGGCAGTGAATTGTGGTGAGCATGATCTTGACTATTACTAGAATGTTTTTCAAGTTGACATTTTATTTTTCTTGTGATATTACTCTGCAAATACCAGATAATGAACTATACAGTGCGCGTCAAAATTATGGAACAAATTCGATATTTCGCAAGCCATGTACTTTTGACAAAAATCCTGAAATAGGTCGATTTTTATTTCAAAATGCCGATTTTTTTATGTATATTCTAGAGAGGTTATGTCAGTGGTTTTGACATGGTGACGTAATGGGTAATTTTTTTAAATTGGAATAGATGTCTTGTGATACCTCATCTGAAAGGCCCTTCAATACTGCATTCAATGATAATAATTAATTAGATTTTTTTTTGTACAGGGTGAACAAAAATTAATATTTTATTTCAATAAGAGAATAACTTTATATCCAACAAAATAGAACAGTTAAATAAGATGTTCGAAATGCCATCCACCAGTCTCTTGACAATAAGCAAATCTACGCACACATTCCTCTTGCACATTGCGAATAACTTCCGGAGTAATTCTGTTAATTTCGATCCTAATTCGATTTTTCAACTCTTGTAGATTCTGCGGCCTATCTACATAGACCTTCGATTTCAAATGACCTCACAAGAAAAAATCCAGGGGCGTAAGATCTGGAGATCTTGGGGGCCACTCTATCGGTCCGCGTCTACCAATCCACCTCCTAGGAAAACAGTTATTCAAAAACTCGCGAACATCACGTGCATAGTGCGGGGGTGCACCATCTTGTTGCAACCAAATACTTTCATTTGGTGAGTTAGGATTGTTGGCGTTTGGAAAAATATATTTTTATTATTATTACATTATGATTATGAAATTCTTGTATTGTCATCGGTCCTTGATATGTGTGACAAATTTCAGATTATTCGAAAGATTGGAAGTGGGTGAATATTTACTTCCAAGATTTTATTACATTGTGAGTTATTTAGTTACCAGTAAAGATAATAAAAGCGTGTTGAAAAATGCAGAATTTTACTTTTTTTGAGCCAAGGCTCTAATCCCTTAGACTGCCCTGGCAGACTAGTGAGTCAGTGCTCTACTACACCAATGGATCCTTTCCAAATATTAATAGTTAGCTATTTCCTAGTCTAAAATGGAAACAAAAGACAATCACAAATTAATGCCATAATAGGCAAGTTAGTGACAAATAAATGTCAGTTGAAATATCAACAAATATTCTTCACAAATTCTAAGTGAAAAGGTTCTAAAAGTAAACTATGGCTACTTTAAGTGAAACCCAACGCATAGAAATTTTCATTTTTATTGGATGCGGAGATAGAACCAGAACTCAGCAAGAGGTATGTGACTTGTTCAATGCGAAGTATCCAAATAGACCTATCAGTCGTTCAACAGTCAGTAAGATTGAGAATAAATTTAGAGAAACTGGTCATGTCAAACATATTCCGAATGCTGGACGTCCTAAAATAGAAGAAAACGTGAAACTTGATGTTCTATTGGGTGTAGAGAATAATCCTCACGATACATCACGACAAATTGCAGCAGACCTTGACATATCCCAAAGTTCTGTATTACGTATTCTGAAAGCAGAGAAGTACCATCCATACAAAGTACAGCTACATCAACAACTCAATGATGATGATCCCGATCGCCGTGTGGAGTTCTGTGGAATAATGCAGGATTTGTGTAACCGCAATCCACGTTTTATAAAACAAATTTTGTTTCCCGATGAGGCTACGTTTTGCCTAAATTGTTCAGTAAATCGTCAGAATTGCAGATATTGGAGTAGGGATAATCCTCACTGGATGATGGACGGGCATACTCAATACCCTCAGAAAGTCAATGTTTGGGCATGGATAATAAACGACAGGATTATTGGCCCGTATTTTTTCGAATGAAATCTCACAGGGGAGCGTTACTTGGAATTTTTAAGAAATGAACTCATACCTAGCCTTGCCGATATTTTTCCAAACGCCAACAATCCTAACTCACCAAATGAAAGTATTTGGTTGCAACAAGATGGTGCACCCTCGCACTATGCACGTGATGTTCGTGAGTTTTTGAATAACTGTTTTCCTAGGAGGTGGATTGGTACACACGGACCGATAGAGTGGCCCTCAAGATCTCCAGATCTTACGCCCCTGGATTTTTTCTTGTGGGGTCATTTGAAATTGAAGGTCTATGTAGTTAGGCCGCAGAATCTAGAAGAGTTGAAAAATCGAATTAGGATCGAAATTAACAGAATTACTCCGGAAGTTATTCGCAATGTGCAAGAGGAATGTGTCCGTAGATTTGCTTATTGTCAAGAGACTGGTGGATGGCATTTCGAACATCTTATTTAACTGTTCTATTTTGTTGGATATACAGTTATTCTCTTATTGAAATAAAATAATAATTTTTGTTCACCCTGTACAAAAAAAATATAATTAATTATTATCATTGAATGCAGTATTGAAGGGCCTTTCAGATGAGGTATCACAAGATATCTATTCCAATTTAAATAAATTACCGATTACGTCACCATGTCAAAACCACTGACATAACCTCTCTAGAATATACATAAAAAAATTGGCATTTAGAAATAAAAATCGACCTATTTCAGGATTTTTGTCAAAAGTACATGGCTTGCGAAATATCAAATTTGTTCCATAATTTTGACGCGCACTTTATAGAAAATAATGAAAATCTAGAAAGTGTGATGAATAACAAATGAAAATATTTGGAATTGTAATTTTTTATTCATACCATGATATTTTCCAAGTCTTTATCGACACATGAAAAGAAAAAAATAATATTCAGTTGAGTTTTGTAGCATGAATCACCACCTGGACCAAATGATTAACCATCCATAAACTAGTCTGAAATTATAAGAAATTGAAAAACAATATATATTTTTTTACAAATTTATTTTAATTCTGTGGATTACAGGTGCCTTGGCCCATTTTCAAGTATTTACGACAGTTATCCTGGCCAAATTCCCGTCAAATTTCCTGAAAATATTCCTGATAGGACAAACTGGGGGGATCTTCACGGATACGCTACAAGTCATTTCGATATCTCTTACCGACTCTCCTTCAGATGGAGCCCTCATTTACTTCACAACAGGAACTGTGCTTGTGTTCGCCGCTATCTGTTTGTTTCTCATCATAAAATATACACCAATCTACGCGCATTATGACAACGATACTACCATGGAAAATGAAAATAACGACGTGTCTCTGTCGGAAATGAAGGAGGTTGCAAAGTTGATCTGGCCGATTTTATTCATATTCATCATGAGTTTCCTCTCCAATACTTGTGTCCATCCCGCAGTTACAAGTCTAGTTGTTTCGGAGAACGATGAGAACGGAGGTGCCTGGGAGAGTAAGTTACGTTAATTCGCTGTGTGCAAGACTGGTAATGCCCTCTAGTGACTCGACACCTGAAGTTTTCCTGTTTCATTTCCAATACTCACTGTGTAACAATTTAATTTTTTTAACAATTTCTAAATAATCTACCATGATGTAAAATTTTGTGCTCACTGCTAGTTCCAGATGAATCGAAGTTTTTTTCTGTCAAAGAGAAAAGTAAGTAAATGATAAAAAATATGTGTATTGAAACGATAGTTTTTGGAGGTTAACCATGTGAAGTTATGATATTTTGAATATCATAAGGTAATGCTACTTCTGTGTACTTTTGGGTACAGCAAGTGATGTGCTTGCTCGTTGTTAGTTTATCAAGGTCGCAGGTTCATAAGCTCTTGAGAACATAGGAAAGTGAGTGAGCCAAGTGGTTAAACAAATTTAAAGAAGTACCCATATAACCCTGGCTAGCTTTAACCTGACGGGAAACCAATAAATAACATCAGATTCAACGCAAAGCTATTCAATGAAATTCTCAAATAATATAATAATCAGAAAAGGAATGAGGTTCACAATTGTACCTGAATATGGGATCCCACTTTTACCCTTGCAAGGATGTAGGAACGTTGAACGGTCCCTAAATAATACAAACACGTTCAACACTCTCTAGCACGTGTAATTGTCCTCAAAATATTGGGTATTGCTCATACAGCACAAGTAACGATGTTTACTCTTAGTACTTGAACTGCATTACATTTAACATAAGTTCACATGTAAGGCCAATTGCTTTTGTAACCGAAACCAGTTCGTGAAATTTAAAACACATATTGATAATTCCCTGCGAGGTACTTTGTCCTGATAGAATGCAGTGTTTGATAGACAACTTGGAAAGACATCAAAAGTATCTCTATCCTATGTTCATAGGGCTGATTGATCAGTTTACAACACCGTCCAGGCGTTCCCGAACTCGCAGTTTAAGTCGCTATTTGCTTTCCATCACCGGCTGACACGATCCCACGGAACTTAGTTAATACTTTTACTATCCACTTCTAGACGATCAAATAGAAAACGGAAAATATCTCAAATATTTATCGAATGAAAACTTCACGTCCCGGAATTAGAGATTGAAATATCGTGGAATAACAGAACACTTATCTCTTTGCTGCAGTTTTTGTGATGCAGTTGGATATGTATAAAATTTACAACTACTATTAATGCAATCGACTACACAGCAATTGCGAGGGCTAATTGTTATTATATGTATGATTGTTGTTATACTACCCAACCGTGACCGTTGCCACTACGATAATAATAATGTTTATTCATCTGAAGTATGGTACAATATTTTAAGGGATTCGTGAATGAACGGGGAGACCTCAGAAAGTGAAAGTTTTCAGCTTGTGCTTGTGATTAGTGATTACCAGGATCATTACCTACTTCTGCCACCATGGGCGCTGTCATAGTTTCATCTATCCTCTCCAGCCCAATGCACACAGCGAATACCCACTTGATTCAAGAAATGTAGACATAAAACAAGGATTTCACTGCAAAAGGTCCCGGAGAGTCCTAATGTGGTAGATTCGTACAGTTAGGTGTCCTAATTGATATTCTGAGTAAGCGACTTTGACGAGACCACTGCTCGCGCCGCCATATTGGAAAAATGGTACCGAAAAATCAATGATTATACACCATAAAGGATATAGTCCAGTGGGAGCCAAAGATTATCTTTAAATGAACCATTTTTTCGGTATATCAAAATGGGACTTGTGCAGGTCGATTTCTTATGTTATTCCGAACATGGAATGGAAAACTACGATACGCCAGCGTGGTCGTGACGAAAGTTACATGAAAAAAAACGATAAAAGTTGGAATATTCCGAAAATCAAAATGAAGGCGCTATAACTCCTAGTATAATACGGTTATTCGAAAAATTCTTTCAATGTTCGAAAGGCCTATTCACTTACTTTATAATGGGTCACAAAAAAAATGAAAAACAATAATTCATCATTATTTCGTGCTGAGACTAAACTTTCAAAAAATTTTTTCAACACTCCGAAAGTCACCTATAGTTCATTCGACTGAATTTCCTTTTTCACCAAAAAGTGCGCAATTTCCCAAACAATATTTTATATCGGTTATGTATGAATCTATTCTCGATTATGAATTGGCTGCAGCCACTTGAAGACGACGAAACATACCGTCCGCGATGACATAATCGTAGGCGACTGTCGCCCGACGTCAAGTAAAACGCAATACTCACAGTTTTTACGTTAAGGTTTGAAAATAGTCGTAGAAGAAGATTGATTGAATTGAAATTCCTAATTTTTGTGGCGACATAATGTTCATTATACAGTGCTCGTCTAAAGTCCGCCCCCTCCCCCCCTACTAATTTTTGAACCCCCTGGTATATCGCAACGAAATATGGAGGGATAAAATAGGAGATAAAAACCTACTTTTTCATGAAAAAATCACAGCTAACAGTTCTGAAATGGTGGCTGAGCGCCATCTTCAATAATTTTTTTAAATAGAACATCCCATATATAATTCCATTTTCGAAATCTGCTTATAATTCTCAACAGTTTTCTCTTATACACTTTACTCCTAAATTCGATTGTTTTCGAAATATTAACGTTTGAAAAGTGACATTTTGATCATTTCAAACCCAACCAAAAACACGAATATTGCTTACAATCAAGTTTGCATTGGAAAAAATCGTTGTCGCGGTACCATCTTGTTTACTGAACTGAACTGCTGACTGTCAAATAGTCCGTTGAGCGCCTAAATCCTCTTATGAAAAGTGTGATCATCGCTCGTAGTTTAGACGATGAATTTGAAGCAGTTTTGTTATTTGGAGAAGCTGGAAGAAATTATCATCTAGCAGTCCGTATGTTTAATGATAGATTTCCCGAGCAACTGGTACGCTGAAACATGCTCCAAGATCAGGAAAACCGCCTCTTTTAGAAGAAAAAAAGGTAGAAATTTTTGCTGAAATGGTAATCAATCCGACTCAGTCGACGTCTGCAGTTGCTGAATCCTGTGGAGTAAGTTCAAAAAGTGTCCAAAGAGTCCCAAAAATAAAGTTTTATCCCTATAGAATGAAAATCCTGCATGCTCTCACGGAGGATGATCCAGACCGAAGGGTTGAATTTTGTAGGTGGTTAACAAGAACAATTGAAGAAGAACGGGGCTTCTTGAAACGTGTATGTTTCGCAGACGAATGCACGTTTTTTCTTAATGGAAAAGTCAACAAACAGAATGTACGATACTGGAGCGATACTAATCCGCTTACTTTTAGAGAGGGACATACCGAGTTTCCTAAAGAGGTGAATGTTTGGGCGGAGATTTTGGCAGTCGCGTTGTTGGACCGATTTTCATCAGAGGCAAGGTTACAGGAGTTCTTTACAGAAATCTTTTATAAACTGAAATTGAACCTCGAATAAGACAAATTGTATTGAACAATGAGGAAGAGTTTGAAAATCGTGAAATCATATTTCAGCAGGATGGGGCACCTCCCCATTTCGATCGCATGGCTAGAGAGTTCCTCGATACAAACTTTCCTGGGCGATGGATAGGTCGCAGGGGAAGTACAGAATGGCCACCAAATTCTCCGGACCTCTGGATTTTTTCCTTTGGGGGTATCTGAAATCAAAAATATAAGCCACCGAATGCCAAATAATAAAAGAGTTGGAACGCAGAATAATAGATACATGTGAAGAAATAGATGAACAGACTTTCATCAACGTGAGAGAAGCTATTTATAATAGGGCACTTTATTGTCAAGATTTAGGAGGGGGCCACATTGAACACTTGATGGAATGATTGTTGGGGTTGAATAAAAGTGTTATTCAAAAATAAATTATAATTTTTTAGCTAACTAATTTGTTTTGATTGTGAATTTACAGAACACATTCGTAGGCTTCGAGATTTTCCGGTAAGCGGTACTGTTTATCCTTAATAGAACTCTCTTTACGCCTCCTATTAGTCGAATTTATTGAGACATTAAACTACAAATTAATATCAACGTTTCGTTAGTAAAATGTTTTACCGGAAGTGACCAAAATCCATACTTTATTTTAAACCGGAATGTCACTATTCAAACGTTGATATTTCGAAAACAATTGAATTTAGGAGTGGGGTGTATTCGAGAAAACTGTTGAGAATTATGGGCAGATTTCGAAAATGGAATAATATACGGGGTGTTCTATTTAAAAAAAATATTGAAGATAGCACTCTGCCGCCATTTTAAAACTTTCAGCTGTGATTTTTCCATGAAAAAGTAGGTTTTTATCTCCAATTTGAAGCCTCCAAATTTCGTTGCGATATACCAGGTGGTTCAAAAATTAGTAGGGGGGGAACGGACTTTAGACGAGCCCTGTATATTTACACGGTGTTGTTACGGAAAGTATTCATTTACAAGAAATGTGTAGGTATTTAATTTTAATTTCACTCGAGTCAGGTTATATAGACTTTTTGAGAAAAATATTTAGAGATTATATCAGAGTATGTTTTTTATTATGTAACTAGATGACCCGACAGGCGTTGGCCAGTCAAAATTACTATATTCCCTAAAAAAATTCCTGAAAACCCTCGTCCGCGTAGAATTTCTGTTTTCTCTATTTTTTTCTTTCTGTTTTTCCATGTTTTCTCGTTATCCCGTTTTCCCGTTATCCCGTTATCCCGTTATCCCCTTACCCCGTCATCCGGTTATCCCGTTAAACCGTTATTCCGTTTTCCAGTTATCCCGTTATCCCGTTTGGTGATGAATGATTCGATAGTCTTTTTCTACGCCAAATTTCTTATACACCCAAATTTTCCAATTTCCAGGCAACTTTCCAAATTGGCCCTGCCGTTCTCACGTTTTGGCCTTGCAAAGAATCGAGATTTCTTTTTGATATATAGATTATGCTGTCTTCGCTATTTTCCACATATTCAGTTTCTTTATTGGAACAAGTTTGCAATTGCAGTCATCCGTGAAGAACACTTATATCATTACAGTGAAGATCTATGATTTCCATGGCATTGGCAAGAATTTGCGTCTGACTCATAAATATTGGCATCAAAACATTGTTCCCCTCTTTTTGCCTCTTTTTTACCGTATATAAAAATGAAATAAACGCAACCTAAGTCTTTCAAAAATAAATATCCAAGCGTAAATAAAACAAAATGTCAAATATCATCCATCACATATAAAATCTTCAGATAACATAAAATACTTTACATGTGTTAGTAGACACTAGAACAATACCATGGAACGGCGGGTGAATACTGCATAAAAACATGGGTAGTAGAGGCGTACCGAAAAGCCATGCGGTCCTCGTATCCGTTGTGTTCAAATTGATATAGCCAATTTATTATCAAGAATATACAGTGCATTCCATTTAAAACGAGCCACCCTGAATAACTTTTGGTACAATGATTTTCAGGAAAAATAAAAAAACACGTCAACAATACTATACAGGGGGACACATTTTGACATATTCACATTTGATGTAACTTCCACTATCGCACTCCCAGAGCATGTCACCATTTTTTTTTAAATAGATCACCCTATAATGTTTCGCATTATCAGATGCTCCATGATGAGCAGATTTCAACAAAGTATAAAACATATGGTCTGACGCATATGGTTCGGGAGCTACAAATTATATGAGTTGAAAACGTGCCACCCTGAATAACTTTTGGTACAATGATTTTCAGGAAAAATGAAAAAACACGTCAACAATATTATACAGGGGGACACATTTTGACATATTCACATTTGATGTTACTTCCACTATCGCACCCCCAGAGCATGTCACCATTTTTTTAAAATGGATCACCCTATATTGTTGCGCATTATCAGATGCTCCATGATAAGCAGATTTCAACAAAGTATAAAACATATGGTCTGACGCATATGGTTCGGGAGCTACAAATTATTTGAGTTGAAAACGGGCCACCCTGAATAACACTTTGAAACAATGATTTGCAGTGAAAATAAAAAAAACAGGTCAACAATTTATACAGGAGGCCACATTTTGAAAAATTCGTTCTAGAGACAAATGAAGCAATAAATCAGAAAAAGAGATTTTTTGTTAAATTCTTGAATCAAAATCTGATGACTTGAAATTGAGAAGAAAAAAAATGTCTATAGTAAATGTTCAAAAACGTTTCCACCAACTTCCATACAATGGTACAAACGAGCTTCCATTGCCGCCCTCACATAGTTGAGAATCTCGGGAGTTATTTAAAATAAATAAATAAATAGATATTTTTTATTTTCCAATAAGACATATAAAATATATAGGAATAGTCAGTATACAATGTATATAAATAGTGAATATATAATATACAGTTAAAAGTAGAGTATTGTCAGCGGTAATTAACACACACACACACACACATAAATTTCTCTGCAATGCCTAATGATCTTCTCTCTCAAATCTCCTGATGTTGTTGATTCTATCTCATACACTTCAGACTTCAAATGACCCCATAGAAAGAAATCTACAGGAGTGAGATCCGGAGACCTTGGTGGCCATTCTGTAGGACCTCTTCTGCCAATCCAGCGACCAAGAAAATGATCATCCAAAAATTGTCGCACTGGAGCTGCATAATGAGGAGTTGCACCATCTTGCTGAAAAACTATTTCTAGTTCGAATAAATTCATATCCTCCTCAATTGCCCTATTGATGCACGGTATTATTCGATTCTCCAACATATCCAAATATTTCTCACCAGTCAAATTACCATCGATAAGAAAAGGTCCTATGATGTGGTCACCTAAAATTCCTGCCCAAACATTCAGTTTTTGAGGTCGTTGGGTATGAACTTGACGGTATGAATGAGGATTCGTATCACTCCAATATCGACAATTTTGCCGATTCACCTCTCCATTCAAACTAAACCTACTTTCATCCGGAAAACAAATTTTATTCAAGAAATTCTGATGCAAGTTGATCCGTTCAGTGAGACTTTCACAAAACTCGATACGTCTATTGAAATCATCTTCGTTCAATTCATAAACTAGTCTACTCTTATATGGATGACATTTGTACTTATGAAGGATCCTGAAAACATTTGTACGACTGATTCCTGATTCTCGAGATAACTTATTAAGAGACTGCGTATTTTCCATTAGTCCAACGTGCCCCAAAACTGCAATAGAAATAGCTTCATCGTTCCTGAACGGTTATGCTTTTTATTGCTAACAGATCCAGTTTCCATAAATTTGTTCAATAATTCCGAAACGTATTTGTATCGTACATTTCTTCCTGAATGATTATCATTGAACATACGGGCAGCAGCTCTAGCACTATTTCCATTCTGGTAGTACAAACTCATTATTTCAATCCGTTCTCGAAGCGTATAAACCATTGTTTCTCAAGAATTCACAAAAACAGAAACACCAATTGTAACTTCACCTGGTAAGTAATCGTTATTGTAGAATGAGACAAATACAAAATGAAGAGAATATCGAATTCAAACATAACTAGGCAAAATAAGACTTTTTTGAAGTATACTTAAAAAAAACACCTATGAAACCTAGGTAACAGATTGTACAGAAGTTCATTCGGGGTGGCTCGTTTTCAACTCAAATGATTTGTAGCTCCCGAATCATATGCGTCAGACCATATGTTTTATACTTTGTTGAAATCTGCTCATCATGGAGCATCTGATAATGCGAAACAATATAGGGTGATCCATTTAAAAAAAACGGTGACATGCTCTGGGGGTGCGATAGTGGAAGTAACATCAAATGTGAATATGTCAAAATGTGTATACTATTGTTGACGTGTTTTTTTATTTTTCCTGAAATTCATTGTACCAAAAGTTATTCAGGGTGGCTCGTTTTAAATGGAATGCACTGTATTTATACATAATGGACATGAAATGTTGCTTGGGAAATTACACAGTTTTTGGTGAAAAAAGAATTTCAGTCGGATGAACTATGGGTGACTTTCAGCGTGTTGAAAAAATAACATTTCATTGAAAATTTTGTCTCAGCACAAAATAATGCTCGGTTTCGGAAAATGAATTTTTTGTTTTCGAATTTTCGATGACCCATTTCAAAGTCCGTGAATATGCCTTTCAAACAGTGACATAATTTTTCGAATAACTCTATCATACTAGGAGTTATAGCGCCTTCATTTTGATTTTTGGAATATTCCGATTTTTTTCGTTTTTTCCATGAAACTTTAGTCACGACCACGGTGGCGTGTCGTAGATTTCCATTCCATGTGTGGAATGACATAAGAAATAGACCCGCCTAGATCCCATTTTGATATACCGAAATTATGGGCCAGTCTTTAAAAGGAGCGATCTTACCGCTTTCCCACAGGACTAAAAGCCGAGTTCGTCGATCCGCCCTCTCCGCCCGCTCACCGCCCGCAGCGTGACGTCACCGCAGACCACTACGGTTGTTTTCTCATAAGAGCCCCTGCAATTTTCACGATTTTTAAAACCTTTTAGCTTGATATTTTTGAATTAAACCTGTTGATTTTTTGGGTGTTTCCCAGAATTGATGCTAAGCGCGTTTCAAACGTCATTTCGTGCTAGAGCACTTCGTTGTTTCGATTTATTGAGAATATTTGTGGAAACTTTGGGCTCATTATAATAAATTGGAATTAATGAGTTGTCTCGATATTTTTATAAGTTGAAAATTTGGGAAGTTCAATAATATACCTACCTCCAAGAGGATGAGAGTTAGTAGTAGAAATATGAGAGAATTCATGGAATTTTACTCAACTTAGGGCGAGAACATGCAGTCATTATAACCTATGTAAATTGAAAATTTGGTTTTGGAACAGTCATTCAAAAGAAATTTGAATTTGATATTTTTAACTATTTATGACGCAGCATTAGCCAAATACTGTATCATTATTACTGAAGGATCAACCAGGATATATTGGAAGAGTCAGTGGAGAAGTGATGTATTTATTGAAATGTAGTCCGGTGAAAGTTGAAATTAGAGGATCAACTAATTGCTAACCAACATTCTCCAAGACTTCAGGAATCAAATAGAATGCCCTTCCTCAAGACCACCCTTGTATATGATCGGAAACCAATGGATCGCTTACGACCCGTTCCCAAGTGGTGGCATACCGCCCCTGGAATTAACTATTAATGAAGATGAACCATTACAAATCGCAAGTATTGAGTCATTAGGACTAGGAGGATTATATACATAGAATTAAATTAGGCAAGCGCAAGAAATCTTATTATTTTCTTCCGAAAGACAAGTCGTCAGCAATATTCTTATAGATAAACTAGCCAAAAGAACAGTATCAAACCAAGGATTTTCCACCTTGAACTTAGTCAATACAAGAGGATTAGAAAAACTAACACAGAATACTCTAAAGAAAATATATGGCGTCCTCACGATGAAACAAGCATTGGGTATATATTTTTGTTTGGGAATATTGAAATTTTGCATAAAAACCTTCATCAGTGCCGTAGCTGTTAGTGTTGAACAGAAGTATACGACGTGAAAATAAGGAAGAACCAACCATCCGAGAAGTTCCCACCAGCATCGAAATGAAAGGAAAGAGGATCCCGAAATTGTAACAAATGAATCAAAGAATCCCTTCAAAGCATGAAGCGGCCAAGGAGTACTGAAAACAGGTGTCATCCCCGTGAATAAATTCTTTAAATTAAACACGAAAGAGTGAAAGACATTAACTGTTCACAAGTGAACCTAAAAATTGAAAGTTTCATTTAAAATAGAGTTTTTCCACTATTATCAACGCGATTATCGGTATCTAGAACTAGAACTAAAACGAGCCAATTAAACATAGAGTAATAAAAACTGAAATCAGGTAGACAATACGGTTTGAAATAGGATAAGAACTCCTTAAAAATGCTCAGTAGATATTTTAGTATAAATACGGACAAGTGTTGAGAGAAGCTGATAGCAGCTTCCGAGCTAAGACAGATGGTGACGTCGTACACAGGCTGTTATAAATAGTAATGAGTCTTCACACCAGTGACAAGGCTACATCATCATGAAGGCAAGAACTACTGGAAGTCCTCAACCAGATGATGTTTCAAAGCTAGAAACAACGTATATGGACCTTAGTCAACAACCCCATGTGTGATGTCAGATCCATAGGATGATATGATGCAGAGCGAGAGCACAACCGCACCCAAGCAGCGTATCGGAGATTTCTGGCCACCAGAAGACCACCGCAGTCAACTCCCCCACGCCACAGCCCACCCATAGAACTCATAGAACTAGAAGGCTAAAATAAGTGGAAGGAATTGATATGATTCATAACCCCATGTATAGGTGGGACACACGTAATCATGCGCATATCATCAACAACATTGCCAGTTCATGTACTTGTACGATAATTTAATATAATGGCATTATGATGAAACGTATTTACATTAGGTATATTCCCATTGAAAGATCCGAAACTACTCGACTATCGATTACTCAGGATCCTCAAGTTCTTTTGTCATATGTATTCAGAAGATAATATACAAGTTAAGTGGAGCACGTAACAACTGATGGAATCGTTATAGGAATTATGATTTTCTACAAACTCATTTGGCAACGCTGTATACATCAACACCTGTTATTTAGTCTGACGACATTTTTATTCAGAGCCGGTCTTGCGTCTGTTGTTAATTTGTGTTCTTGATAGGATATTTAATCTACTGAATTCTAGAAATCCATTGGGCAAATTCTACAAGGTTCCAATAAAGGAAGGCAACAAAGATTTCTGGAATCCTTTTTTGGAAATGCCTTAGGATACTTGAAAAGTCTCAAACTACTGATGGTGGACTCCAATTTTGGATTTCTCCATCACAATAAATTAAATTATTGGAATGAGTGAAGGGTACATTGACGAACATTAACATGTTGAAATACATGTTAACTTAACATTCCAAGTACCAATGTATTTTACAATAATAATGATTAAGTTTTCAGGGAAAGAAATGGTTGGAATAAAAACCCAACAGCATTTCAGTTTTATTACACCGAGGCTGATGTTGCAACACGATATAGAAAATGTTTATGGAAATTGTTTCACTTAGGACAATACTTCCATTTTAACAAATTCCCAGAAAAAAATCCTACCTGAAATGACACTGCATGAAATGCCTTTAATTAAAAAATATAATTCAGATATTAATGATAGGATTATTGACAATGAAGAATTTCAAGGAAGATTCAATTCCTTCCTACATTATCCAACTTGACAGAAAATGTTGATACATTGCAGGTTTTGCAGTGAAGAGCATAAAAAAGTGATAAAGTGTTAAGTGTTCCTTTCCGTACTGGAAGAAGAAAGAAAAGCAAGTGCAGATCTTGTTTACTTCAAATTATTACATATAAATACAGAACTGCCTCTTTTTCTGGATTATTCAAGACTTTTGCAGATGGCGGAAGAAAAAAAATGGACGTTTTTGTAGAACTATTTTGGGAACTTTTGTCGGAGAAAAAACATTATTTTCTAAATTAGATAAGCATGTTTCTGATATAGCTATATACGAGATGAAGTACAAAATGAAAGTGATAAAATTTATTATACACATTTACGGTAAAATACGTTACCATAGTGTTTGTTGCTTGGTTGCAAGCAGAAAATGTGAGGAAAGAACTGAATAGGAAGAAGCTATAAAAAATTATACTTTTTTTCACATCAATAGTATTATACCAATAAATTATGTTAAATATTTTATTTATTTATAGTATGTATCAAAGAGTACTAGTAACTTAAAAATTGATGAAAAATCAACTTCATTAGTATACCTCTGATATTCTAAATCTGAGTTGTCCATTGGATGACAATTGAATATTCCCAATGGTTTTTTATGAGTGCTCAGTCTCAATAGATTGCAGCATGGAAACGCTTTACCAGGTGCAACATCTTGCCAGGTACGCGACTCGTCTACAGACAACTCCGAGTTCCAATATCGAAAGCTATGACAAGAAAGGATACGACCTTAGAGGCATTCAGGCATAATCCCACGTATATTAGTTTCGCATCACCGCCCGCACGAGCAAAGTTTCCTGATGACTTTTCTAAAAAACCGATTTTCTTCACTAACGAAAGACTTAACATTTCTTTTCGATAGCACCAACTTTTATCAAGAATAAATTCTATACTTCTTGGGGCGACACGCTATATTCATAGCATTCACATTCAAATTCCCCAATATTTTTACTTTGTGCCAAAATATTTTTAAGGCACTAAATACTTAGAAACTGTTTGTTACTTTAACTTCAAAACTGCAAGGGAGAAGTGAATTGTGATTGTCTCTATCATACCTACCCATTCTTTCGAAATGATAATCAAAGAATAAATCCAAATTATCTTTGATATAAAATATTTTATCATGTGAAATAATGCATACAATTTAATTCATGTCAAATAAATAATTCAGAGAATGGGGAGGTGAACTTCACAATAGCCACTAAAAATATTGGGTTCAAAAATTCCTCATAATTTCAGTTGCAATCCACTATTCAATTCGTTCTCAAGTACACCCATCTTCAGAAAGTTCTCATTGTAAAAGTCTGTATGTTTCAGTTAATAGAGGTTATAAATGTCACTGAAACCCCCCCTGTCATGGCAGTGGTTTTACTGCGCATGCCTATGTGTGTACCATGCGGTACAGTAGGGCTCGTTCCATCAAAACGGTATTGGCCTTCTAGTTCTATGAGTTCTGTGAGCCTACCCCAAAGGAAGACATAATTGTTGGTATGGGTTTATTCAAAAGTGGAAAGTTGTAAATTTAGTAAAAAAAAATTCAATCTGAAATTTTTATGGTTATAAAATAAAAGTTGATGATTCAGTTACGTGTGAAATTGATATATGAAGGAGAATATAAAAAGAACTGGAAAAAATATAACTTTCTTACAAGAAACTACGGCACAAACAGCTTGAACTAACACTGCCTAGGAAATTATGTCAACCCTTCAGCATTTTCCGAGAGCTATATTTACCTGAAATATTTTCAATGAATCGAAAAAGAATTAAAAAAATGTCCTATCACAATAAGGGGTCCAACACGTACTTAACCCTCTATTGCATAGAGTTTCTAGTTGGGAACACAATATTAAAAAATTCTATAAGAAAAGCTCAGTTGCATTATCAACCCGATATGCATATAGTTCCTTTCTGGGAACGTCGAAGAAACGGTACTTGTCAATAGGTGACACTGCAACGTACTAAAGCTAACAAATTTATTTAGTTTATGTAAATGTTTCTGACATTCATAGCTTATGTGTGTAGGCCGTTTTGGAATCGTGATATTTGTATTGGAAAAACAGGTATGTGTCAACCATAAACATATGATCTTACTGAAATATGATAGATAATGATTGTTAGTAAACACGAGTTATTAGAAATTATTAGATTTCCTTGATTTGACCCTACATTTCTCTGTTCCCACTTGGGAACATTATGCATATGTAGTCGTATCATCCTAATAGATATATTTTTCTCTAAGAAATATAGATCCCATTGCTCCTTCAATATTTTATGATAGAAAGTCAGCAGTCCTAATTAGATTTGCCCTTAATAAAACTGTTTTTATGCTCCTATATGCGTTGCTTGAAAGTTCTACCTGTTTGTCCTATGTAAAAACTTGGACAAGTACCACATGTTAGTATATACCACAGATTTTTCAGACTTTTCAATTCGATCTTTGTTGTTTTTAATAAATTTTCCCAAAGTATTATTTGTTCTGTAATATTAATATCTTTATGTCTTAAATAATTAGAAATTTTCTCTGGTAAGGTTCTACGAAATAAGTAATAACCCTAAAATTTGATTTTGTATTTGAATCGGTTGGATAAACTTCCTGAATTGCCTTTTTATAGATTTTTTACGATATAATGCTGTCAACTAAACTTGAGTTATATCCGTGATTGGCTGCAATTTGTTTAATAATTCTATATTGAAATTCTCTTCTGAAAGAGGAACATTCACCAGTCTGTGGATCATACTATTATATGCGGCTACTTTGTGTTGGTATGGATTAGTGGAAGTACTATGTATTGTAATATCTGTATACGAAGGTTTGTGGAAAATAAAAAATCGGGTTTATTGTTTCTTTTCGTTATGGTCGAATCTAAGAAGTTTATCGAATAATTCATTTCAATTTCTTTTGTAAATTTTATTGAGCGATGAATGCCATTAATTAAGTCAACATTTTTATTTAATTGTCTCTCAGTTCCTACAAAGTAACATAAGATGTCGTCTACATATCTATACCAATATAAGAAGTTTTTCATCAACGGGTTGCTATGAATTTTACTTTCGAGATTATCCATGAAAATTTCCGCAAGTAACGGACTCAAAGGACTACCCATTATTAACCCTTTACTAGAAGAATATAAATTATTATTAAATTGGAAATAATTTTGTGTTAAACAAACTGTGAGTAATCCAATATCTCATTGTTTATGATCGGATTAACATGGTTTCTATCCAGTAGGTTACCTACTAGTATGATTGTTTCATCTGGTGGTTTACTCGGAAAAAGATTCTGAACATCGAAAGAAATGAGTTTACAATTTTTAGGAAGATGTACGTTCTTAATTTTATCAATTAATTCATATGAATTCTTCAAGCTAAATTTGGGAACAAATTTACAATTACTCTTGATGAGATCTAACTTATATACACAACATGAAGTCAATCCAGCTTTTCAATTTGAAGAAAAAACAGATAAATTCAGCAATTCTCCACTTTAACGCCCTGTAACTAGTAATAGGATGGGATGTAAAGTGTATGCCTCTTAAGACGTTATTGGAATCATCATATACTGACAACATGGTCACATTTGACTAATGGAATTTTTGAGTACAGGGTGTTAATGGTTTTTGTAATTTTCTTAAAATAGAATACCTTTCGAAAAATAAACCATCTTGTATATTTTGAAGCTTAGAGATACACATATGTTAGTGGTATTACCTTTCCCAAAAATTAATTAAGAGATCATTTTGGTTACTGCTAACAGCACTGGCGAGATCTCATCCAATCGTTTACCCCAAGACTCTAGTATGGAGATTTGGTGGCGGACAACATATTATTTTTGCATGCAATCCGGTAGTGACACTACTTCCGCTGTTTTCAACGTAAGAAAAATTAAGTTTATAATAACATTCGAAAAGGACGAATATTTAAGCCGAACTACACCTACAAGCTTTCAAAGAACGAAACACAGATCCCGAATTTATTGCTGCTGCAAAGGAAAGCTTTTTTATCACTCTTTACGGCGTTTCCAAAAAAAAAAACACCATTACTTTTGGCTCCCTACGATATTTTCCTCTCAAATCTACCACCAAGTTCAGGCTTGATATGATATACACTAGAGTCCAGAGCAATAGGGAAAGAAGCAAGATACTCTAGTGGAAACAACAGTAGATCCGGCACCGGAAGCAATCCTAAAATTTATTGCGTGTAACTGCAAGAAGGGGTGTGGGGAATTGGTGAAGCCTGTGCGTGTAGGAAAACAGGCTTAGAAGTTGAAAAGGGAAACATTCTCAATTGAATATTGATAGAAATATTTTTCTGTGAATTGAAAAATCCAGATTTTATGAACATCCTGTTTATATTTTCAACAAATCAGGCTTAGAAGTATTCTGTTGTCTGCACATGCTTCCATGGAGATGCGCGTGAAAACAAAGCAGATATTTTTGCGGGCTCTGGAGAACAAGAAAGAGATGACGACGAGCGTGAAGACCTGACCGTTGCGAAATTATTGATACCCGAGATCGAAAAAGGCAACGAACATGAAAACTTGGTGGAGAAAGAAGGACATTGACAGTGAGCCTGCGCCATCTGGGGCATTGAAACGGAAGGAAAGACATCAGTAAATAACGAATTGTGAGTAAGGCGTATTGGGAATACCACATGGAAAGAAGACGCGCCTTTCACTCTACCTCATAGTGGTGCGGAAATGAGCGGAAAACGGTACTCTCATGATCTATAATTTTTGTAATAGCTAGGTGGCGCTGTAGGGAAGATAATATAAAAAAACTAGTTTTCGGTACGATTTTTCCAATATGGTAGCGCGGGCTGCGGTCTCTCAAAGTCGTTAACTCAGAATATCAATAAGAACACCAAACTGTACGATTCTACCGAATCAGAACTCTCCGGGACCTTTTGAAAGCCAGAACCTACCCATTGCCCGGTCTACATCTAGAACCACAATATTTATTCATCTCAGGTGAATCCATTGCCGTTGTGTACAACAAAAACAATTATTGGGGAAGTTAGCTACATTGCTGATAGGTTGCCTAATAATCTTTGTTAGCATGATCCTCACAGTTATCAATTAAGTAATTGATTATTTAATATGAAATTAGGTTGTTATGATTCTCAAAGTACTCGTCGTGCCTGTCACTTAAATTAGCAATGAACGAAAATGTAAGCTCTTTGTTCAGAATGAATGAATATATAATCCTGGTTGACTTATATTAAGGAAATATTTATTTGAATGAAATAAAATTAATATACCACGTTTTAAGAACGGACTAGAAAGTATAAAAAAAAACCTAGTGTCACACAGTTTGTGACTGAATTTTTAATGGCTATGAAAATACGTGTGAGATTTTGAACGAAAAACGTGGGGAGCATGCAATAGATAATGGTAAGGAGTGTAGGGAGTAGCTTTCGTTGAGATAAGTCACACAAAACGGTTCATATCATTTGCAGTAAAATAAAATTGTTAATGACTTATGTGAACTACCCATGCATCAATTATCTATTGTATGCGCCCCACGTGTTTCGTTTTAAATCTTGCAAGTATTTGCATGTCTATAAAAAATTGACAATCACAAATTTTCAGTACCAGGAGAAAGCGCGGCCAAAATTACACATAAATATGTAAAATTTCGAAATGAATGTCTAAGAAATGTAAGAAGAGAGTGAGGATTTTGTTTATTCAATATGAAAGCAACTAGTAACAAGATTCAAAGATATTGTTACGGTCCTAACTTTTAATTTTGTATTGAATATGAAATTTTGAAATAGGAAAAATATATTTTTGGTTTTGGAAATCACAAATTAATATTTATTGTAGGTCTTATTAACCGACGAAAAAAAAGGAGGAGGTTCTCTAGTCAACGCGTATATTTTTTTATGTATGACCACCCATAACTTTTTACAAAGTGGTCCGATTTTGATCATTTTCGATGGATAGGGTAGACGAAGGTGGTCCCATTTGGAAAAAAAATCTACTCCAGGGTAGGAAAATGGGGGATTATTGTTGGTTCACCCACAAAATGTTTACTTCTTAACCGATTCTACCCCGCATAACTTTGTACTGGGTTATCCGATTCAGATATTTTTTCTTAATTGTATAGAGTATAATTGGCCCATTTGAATTTGAAAAAAAAACCTAAGGGTAGAAATATAGGGGATGATTTATTGATTTCACACCTGTGAACCGATTCTGTTGAAACTTGGCACACATATGTAGTTCTGATGACACTACAACATAATGTAGGCCCGGAGTTGATTTGATGATGATGACAAAAGACAGTCGAGGGATCTCCTCAACGGTTCACAACAGCTACCTCGTGTTTGGGGTAATATGTACATATATAATTATATGTCCTGACTAACTGACAACTGATTGACTGATATACAATCAACACACAGACCAAACCGCTGGTCCTAAGAGCTAAAATTTTGAAAGAATATTTTTTTGATATTTCATCCCTAAAGGGCTGAGAAGGTGAGTGAGAAGGAGGGTGGAAGTGAAAGTACATTTGGTTTTGAAATTAGAGACATGGAAATATTTGGGCTCTTCTTCACAAATAAAGATAAATGTGTTTCAGGGTTTCTGAAAATTCAACCCTAAAGGGGTAAAATGGGGGTTGGAAGTCTGTATAGTTAGTTTTGAAGTCAGGATCATGTAAATTCGTATTCGGGGGTCTTTGTTACGAATGAAAAATACATGTCTTGGTATTTTTTAAAATTCAACTCCTAAAGGGGTGAAATGGGGTAATTGGAAGTTTGTATTGAAATTCCGTTAGTTTTCAAGTTGGGTTCATAAATATTGATATTTGAAGTCTTTGTTACAAATAAAAGAAATGTGTATTTCACTGTAGAGATTCAACCAGTAGAGGAATGAAATGGAGGGTGAAAGTTGGTGTGAGGGTTCCGTTAGTTTTTAAGTTAGGGCCATGAAAATTGGTATTTGACGTCTTTGTATGTGATAAAAAAAACATATTTCAGTATTCTTATAAATGCAATGCAATGAATGTTTGTGTGGGGGTTCCGATAATTTTGGGCATGAAAATTGGTATTTGAGGTCTTTGTTACAAATAAAAAATACATGTTTCGATATTTTTTAGAAATTCGGTCCCTAAAGGGGCGAGTGAATTTGTAATAGTTGTCACAAAAAATATCAAGTTCAATGCGAACGAAGTCGCTGGTACCAGCTAGTTAGAGTATATAACAGTAAATAATTGAAGTAAGGTGGTTAAGTAAGTATTTCGAAAGTATTCCAAATTGAGTAGGTAGCAATAAGTAGATTTTATCCACAAAAAATAAAAGAAAAAAAACTTTTTAACAAAATATTAAACCGATGAAAAAAGGAACTGAATAAGCTCCTAAACTTATGTAAGTAACTAATTTCGAGTCGGCGTTGAATAAACAATCAACGAAAACCATTAATTTACTCTAAATAAACGATAAAAACAAAATTACATAAAAATGCAACGTGAAATCTCCAACCATGAACAATAACATTCCAAAAATGCGCTCTCCGCACGACACTCTTTAACGACGTGTGTACCCGTTCGGGTAGCTGTCTTGCTGATATTCACTTCGAGAACGCTCGGCAATTTCCGGCGGAGGAACGCGCCGCCGCCGTGCACCCCACTGCCATCATTTTAGGCTTTACGTAATTGATTTGCTCGTTTGTTTAGCGCCGACTCGGAATCAGTTACTTACATTAGCTTAGGAGCTTAGTTATTAAGACTGAAAAGGTTCATTTTATTTTTTGCTTTTCAGTTTCTTTTTTCGTCGGTTTAATTCATTGTTAAAAAGTTTTTATTTTTTATCATGAATGCAGTAGGTATTCAATGAATGAAATCAATTTCTATATACCTTTTTGATTCCTTTGACGATATATTTATAAAATCAGACGGGGAATCATCTGCCACTGAAAAACAAACTCTAGTTATTATGTTCTGTAGTTATAGTTATTGGTTATTATTAATGCTGTCCAACTATGTTAAAAAAAGTTGATAATATATGAGATGCATTCGTTATATAGATTTGTGGTGGGCGGAATTTGATTCGTATTTTATATTCCAGAAAAATACTTCACCCCCGTAATTGCATTTACATTGGCCCATGTCTGTAATTTGGTCGGAAGACTCATATCTAAAGGAAGAGTGACGGTGAGTTTGTTATTTTATTACATCCCATATTTCTACTGAAAAAAGAACCTTTACCTATGTTCTATTGTGACGACTAATCGACGTACCTAAATGAATAAAAATATTGAAGCTAGGAAAATTTTGAAATGTGTTTTTTAATTCAGCGATATCCTTTAAATTGATTCACATAATTGTTAACGGAAAAAAGGTGACTCAAACCTATTTGTTGATCGGGGATCTATTAGGAGATTTAAGCCTGTTCTAGGTCTTCCCCCACTTCTAAGATGTAACAGAGTATATCTAAAACTGAAGCATGATAGTTTCTTGTGGTCTGTGTGTGTTTGGCCTTGAGTTGAGATGGTTTTCATGATTTGTTACGAATCCTTGAATCTCCGCAACTGATTTTCGTCATATTCAACCTCTACTGACGTTGAGTTTGTCACCTATTCGTTAATCGTGGATCTGGTGGAAGATTAAAGCTGGTTTTGGAACTTTCCCTACCTCTATGATGCTACAGCGTGGACCTTGAATGACCAAAGCATGGGAGTTTGTTGTGGTCTGTGTGTGTTTGGCCTCGAGTTGGGATGGTTTGCAAGGCCTGTTACGAATCATTGAATTCTCACAATTGATTGTAGTTACATTTAACCTCTTCTGACATTGGGTTTGCAACCTATTCTTCAACATGGAATTCAGTAGGAGATTCAAGCCGATTCTAGGTATTCCTTTACCTCTATGATGCTACAGCGTGGACCTTGAACGACTCTAGCATGGGAGTTTGTTGTGGTCTGTGTGTGTTTGGCTTTGAGTTGATATGGTTTTGCATGATTTTTTGCGAATCTTCGAATCCTTACAACTGATTGTCATTAAATTAAAGCTATTCTGACGTTGAGTTTGCAACCTATTTGTTAATCGGGGATCCAGTGGGATATACTTAGAACTTTCCCCACCTCTATGATGCTACAGAGTGGACCTTGAATTACTGTAGCATGGGAGTTTGTATTGGTCTGTGTGTATTTCACCTTGAGTAGAGATGGTTTGCATGATGCTTTTTCCCTTGTATATTCAGAGAACGGTTCTTGATACTTTCGATTTGAAGACATTTTCACATTCTTTCCTGAGAAAACGCAATATTTGGCTGATTTGCCAATATACACTTTTCACCATTCCTTTATAAAATGGTCTCAAAATGTGCTCAAATCATAGGAATATAAGGTTCAAGTCCCGCTACAGAATATTCATTTGACTTTTACCTGTTCGCTTGATTTGTAATTTTCCAACGAACTATTTTTAACCGACGAAATCAGAAAGGAGGAGGTTCTCTAGTCGACGCGTATATTTTTTTTATGTATGACCACGCATAACTTTTCACAGAGTAGTCTGATTTGGATAATTCTTATTTCATTGGATAGGGTGTACTTCGATGTGAGTCCCATTCGAAATTGAAAAAAAATGCCACCCCTAAGGGTAGCAAAATGGAGGATATTGATCGTTCACCCTCTGAATTTTGGTCCGTTAACCGATTCTATCAGGCCTAACTTTGTACTAGGTTATCCGATTTAGATGATTCTTTTTTTATTGTATAAGGTATGCTTTGGAGATGGTCATATGAGATGGAGAATTATCCACCTCTAAGGGTAGAAAAATGGGGAATGAGCGATTTTTCACGTGTGAACCCATTCTCTTGAAACTCGGCTCACATATGTGGTTCTGATAACACTACAACATAATGGATACCTTGATTGTAAATCGAAGGAGTAGTAATTAGTAGATTTTTGCCACAAAAAATTAGGGAATATAAACTTTCTAACAAAAAATAAAACCGACGAGAAAAGAAACTGAAAAGCAAAAAATAACCTTTCTTAGTCTTGATAACTGAGCTCCTGAACTAATGTAAGTAACTAATTTTGGGTCGGCGCCAATCAAACAATCAACGAAGATCATTAAATTTCTTTAAAAAAAATATAAAACGCCTCCGCGCATTCCGCTGCCATCATTTTACGCTTCACCTAATTCAATTGCTAGTTTATTTGGCGCCGACTCAAAATCAGTTACGTACATCAGTTTAGGAGCTTAGTTACTAGGACTGAGAAGGGTTATTTTTTGCTTTTCAGTTTCTATTTTCGTCGGTTTAATTTTTGTTAAAAAGTTTTTATTTAAACAAAACAAGTTATTCATTATACAAAAACTACAGCAATACGCAAAACAATTTTCAAAAATTCAAAAAAGTTTCAGAACATAAGTTTTTAGTAGATTCGATAACCTTTACAAAAGAGATTTCACGTAATGCGAAGGAGAATTTATTGCAAAAGTTTTCAACCTTAACCTAAAACCAGAAATTAACAAACATTAACAAAAAATAACACCGACGAAAAAAGAAACTGAAGAGCAAAAAATAAAATGAACCTTTCTAGTCTCAATAACTCAACTCCAAAACTATTGTATGTAACTAATTTTGAGTCGGCGCCAAACAAACACACGAGCAAATCAATTACGTGAAGCGTAAAATGATGATAGCAGTTTTCGCGGCGACGGCGCGTCCCTTCGCCGGAAATTGCCGAGCGTTCTCGGAGTCAATATCAGCGAAATAGCTACCCGAACGGGCACACATGTGAGAGCACATGTCTTTGCGAGTGGTCGTGCGGAGTGCGCTTTTCTGGAATGTTATTGTTCATCGGTGGAGATTTCATGTTGCGTTTTTATGTTATTTTGTTTTGATCATTTCTTCAAAGTAATTTAAATTCGTTGATTGTTTGTTTGGCGCCGACTCACAATTAGTTACATACATTAGTTTTGGAACTTAGTTATTAAGTCTAGAACGATTCATTTTATTTTTTGCTTCTCAGTTTCTTTTTTCGTCGGTTTTATTTTCTGTTAAAAAGTATTTTCCATAGGTTGAGATGACACTGTTTGGAGTTGTCATATGATCATCAGTTGTTGACGATTCAATGATCATATAGACTCTTGATGGAATTCGAATATAGAGTTATCATGGATGTTAAGTGAAATCAGTTTAATTTTTATAAGTTTTTATTGTTAAGAGAGGTTTGATAATGCAGCATTTGACAATGTATAACATTGTTAAGTGAATAAAGTTTAATTTTTATTAGTTTTTATTGGTAAGAAAGTTTCGATAATGCAGCATTTGGCTCCGCATCTATTTTCAGGGCAAAATACGTAATAAGATGCAGTCATACATCAATTACTGTTTGCTGAATATGCTTTTGAAATATAAATGTATATTAAAACGTATATTGATAAATCTATTTAAGTATATTAATAATAACATCAAGTCACCGACCATGAACATTTTCTAGCTGAAATAACAAAGTTTTGCTCTCCAATGTAGTGTTAAGCCACGTAAATACAGAGAAATTTTTCTACGATACAAAACAACGTAACATTCTTGATAAACAGTAAAGGTCAATATGGACCACATGCTAGACTGAAACAGCCGATAAGCATACGTTCGTAAAACCATACGTTGTTATCGGGAGACAAATAAAATGCTTTTAAAAATAATTACCAAGAAATATCCCTTGTAGACGGGACGCATAAATCATTCATCTAGGAGCGAAAACAAAGATTATTGACTGCTACTGGGTACATTCCCAGCGCGATAAGAAACTCAGTTTTATTTACTACCGAAACAAAAACATATCCATATTTCAAACAACCGTCCAAATTCGATAAACATGGGGTCATTAATTCCGCGATAGAGCGACAGCTACCGTAAATATATTATCCAATTATAACATAATTAAGCGAGAACGGGTGACCCTTATCAGTTTTACGATGTCACGGCACATAAACACACTAAGCCCCGCCTAATAAGCTCCCGGTTGAAGATCATATAAAAGCGTGAGTTCATGTCAACAATAGGTAGTTCGATTTGGTATTCCACAGTGAACACGAGAATATGCCATTCGCAAAAGTTAGGTTAAAAAGTCAGTCTAATTACAGTATCGTGCAATAATAATGAGAGTTTCCAAACCGGTGTAGTTAACTTCAGCAAACATAGAAACTCAGCCGATTCAAATCAAGTATTGCAGCTCCTAGTAAAAACACGAGTGAACAGTATAGTTTCCACAAATTGTAAAAGCTTCCAAAACAGAGATAATAACGGGATTTCGGCAATTTCAATGGTTCACGATCACTTAGAAAAACCTTAACTGTATACGAATATACCGGACGAATTAATTAGAATAACCGATTGACGCGGGAGAAAACGAATAATAAAGTCTAATCTAATTGCCCTTTTAAAACTACATCCAGTGAATAAGTGTTAAACAGGGTGAGTCTCATGTTTGTTTTTCTGTATTTATGTTTATGGCAAAACCCAACCCATTAAAATGTGTATGTGTCTATAAAGTATGTCCATAGTTTTCAAGATCACCAAGTTTTCGAAAAGAGAATTATTGTTAGTCGTTTGCAGCACTTGATTGCAAGATTTCTTTTAGTAAAAGTATTTCTATTGAGAAGCCCATTGCAGAATTATCTGCCAATACGCTACATTAGTTTGCATTGTATGAATATTATTGTCTATCCTTCGTCCATAGACGATTTGAGAGAATTGTGTGAAGTTTTATTAAATATATATATACATTTTTAACATTTTATGAGTGCAGTCCTTTATTTATTTTCTTTTATGAATAACCTTTCGAATCTTTCTGAACGGTAGTACTTCCTGAATAAACAGCCCATGTTCCGGTATTTAAGAGAAATGAAATCAGATCTGAGCCGCTCCAGACCTAGTTTCAGTATCGACCTTCTTCAGACAGGCGATTGCTCTTAATACCGTTTTCCAACCTAACGAATAACGTCTGGTACTACAGGTGTGGTGGGTTAAATCACAACACCCCGTAGTCCAGTCGTCAACATTGGTAGTCAGGTGTGTGGTTTTCCCAACACCCTGTAGCCCAGTGTTCAACATTGGTAGTCAGGTGTGTGGTTTTCCCAACACCCTGTATAGCCCAGAGTTCAACATTGATGTCAGGTGTGCGAGTAATAATTGAGGAAGTACATTAACGCATATATGATATTTTCCAAAGAAAAAAAAAAAGTGTCAAACAAAAATTTAATTTAAAAATAGAATAATTAGTATAATATCGTTGTTATTTTGCAAACACGATATTGGGAAAATAAATAGATATAGCGTTTATACCGATCAAAAACTCAGGAAGTATTCGAAAAGGCAATTGAAGTTTTATTTTCAATCAATGGAGATTTTTATCAAAATAATTAAATCATGGAAACTCAGACAACAGTGCCGTGGGTTAGGTATGAACCGCAAATTACTATCACTTTGGATAATATACCTTTTTATAATGGTACAACAGAAATCAAAGATTTTATTCGTGAAATTGAGAATTTGGCAGCTGTAGCAAAATGGACAGACAGTCAAATAAGTTCTATAGTTAGATTAAAACTGAAAGGTATCGCTAGATTATTTATTGAAGCAGAATATAGTTTACAAAATACCGACAACTGGCAATTAATTAAAAGGAATTATTGAAGCAGTTTAGCAAATTGAAATTACCTGGAGAAGCACAAAAAGAATTTTTGAATTGTTATCAAGAAAAGAATGAATCGGTTAGGAATTTTTTCATAAGATTAAAGATATGTGCAGCGAATATAAGGTACCTCACAGGAAATAATAGAATTGACAATGTATTAGAGCAAAAATACGAGCAGGATATTTTGGTTCAATTTGCTATTGGATTGTTAGATCCTGTTAGAAAAAAAAGTTTTATCTGAAAGTCCTGTCAGTTTAGAAGAAGCCATCACATTAGCAGAAAAAGAAGAATTAATTGAGCAAATTACGAATACACCGAATAGAAATTTCAGAACTTTCAATGCGAATATAATATTGTGCACACATTGTAACAGAAAAGGTCACACAGCAGGAGATTGTTATATGAAAAATTGCGTATGCCTAACATGTCAAGAATTCGGACATATGTCATATAGATGTCCAAATAGAAATAGTTTTCAAAATAAGAGATTAAATGATTCAGGAAAATGGTTTTCCAACTACGCTAAGGAAAAAAGATTTAAAAATATGGAAAAATGAATAAATATAGAACAGAATTTTCTAACAATTCGAAAGAAAATGATTTCAATCTCATAGAAGCAGGAATGAACGAGGAAATTTTAGGAGAATAAATTATAGAAAGCAAACAGGAAATAGTTATGGAAAAAGGCAAAATATAACAGGAATTTAAATGGAATGGCAGCTTTCAACAAGCCTCAGATGAAGGTTGCCGGAAAACTATTTAAATAGTGCGAGGCAAGAGGAAAATATACTAATCGACGATGAACAGAAAAATGTTATTAATTTAGAAATAGCAGAATTTTGAGACATATATCCGTAGATATGAGATCTCAAGTATCAGTAGGCTCATATTAATATTGTTAGAGGTATGAAATTAAATTATGATTTGCCGTATCACCTCAGAAAAGACAAGGAAATTTCACTCATTATATTGGCTCGGTTATATTGCCAATCAAAGAAAAAGGAAGGAAAAAATTATTGAACATGAATTCTTAATAGTTGAAAATGATCATCGTAGTACTGAAATAACACTGGGATTAGATTTTTACGAAAATATGACGTGCAAATTGATTGAGAGAAAATCAAATGTATTTATCAGGGAAATTATCGAGTTGAAAGAATTGAAAAGGGAGGGCCCGCCCAAATCAATCCGCGAGAAAAAGATTGAGAGATGTCACGATCATGATGAACGATTGGATGAATTCTGTAGAAAAACTAGAATTGAAAAGGGAGGGCCCGCCCAAATCAATCCGCGAAGTATTCTTAAACAGAGTTTCATGCCATGAAACGAGACGTACAACTTCGAATCAAATAGAGATATCAGGGACCGGTGATTTAATTGTGACACCAGGTTTAGAAAAAACAGTTTCAAAGATATCAGCGACTGGTGATTTAAAGGAGACGCTAGTCTGCAAAGAAATAGTTGAAATTGAAGAATATGGAAAATCGTCTGGAACAAGAGAAAAGCGAAACATGCGTTTAAACGAGCAACAAGAGAGAAGAGAGGAATTTAGAAAAGTGCCACCTATGGAAAATGGAAAGACCGACGCACTCTGTACATTAGGACCGATAGTCACAAGTGACAGTCGACAAGTGGGAATGCCTACGTATAGGTACGAGCATTTCCTACCTGAAGGAACGGAGAGATGTAACGGAACATTGCCCATACAGCACTACAGCGAGGATGAAGAAAATTATAGTCAGAAAATGGAAAAAGTTGGTATGAAAGCTTTTGAAAGTGAAAATATTCCAGGAAGTAGCCAGACATATTCAGGGAGAACGGAAATTGCAACGGTTAATGCATCAAGGAATCGAAGGAAGGTGATAAATGTAGAAAATAGTAAATCATTGGAAGATAGTTTGAGAGATAGTTACGAATCACCCAAGGGAGATGCTCTATCCACCAGGAAGTTGGAATCTGCCAAGCACCTAGGAATGACGGTCGCCAAAGATAAGACTTTTTCTACAGTCGTAAATCACAAGGAGGAAAATTTCTTGCCTAAGGACAAAATCCTACCGCCCAGATTTTTGAATGTATGTAAAGTTCAAGCAAAAAGTATAGTGAACTCCGAAGATACGAAATTACGAAGTATTGCAGAAAATGGATTTTTAACCCCGAGAAAACGAAGCATAGGAGAAGATTTTAATATAGATACGAAAGTAAAGAAAGAAATTAACCCCGAAGTGAAAAAGATTAGAACTTTAGCCAGACAGAAAGGAAAATCTAATTTAAAAAAGACATCGCACGTTAATTTTGAACTCCAACCAGTGAAAGAAACAGAGAGTCAAATAATAAACGATGATCGATTCAACAAGTATATGAATGGAAGCGTTCGACAAGCGACACAAGAAAATGAGGTAAAATTAGATCAAGTTTTAGTACAAACTAAAGAAAATATGCCAGATGAATTACCAATAGTTAATGCCGAAAATATAGAAAAATGTCAGCCAAGTGAAATGTCCAAAGAAAATGAAGAAAGCATTTCTGAACATAAATTCCCCCTTACACAACCCATGACACGCGGCACTGTTCAAATGACACCCATGAAAAATTTGGTTCAATCAGTTAAATATCAGTAAACAAGAAAATTTTAGTATGCACCAGAATGTAGGAACGTATATATAGTATGGTAATTATTATAGTTTTAGCAGACTGCAAAAGACGCAGAAAAATTGAAAAAAATCCCTGAAGGTTAATTTGCCAAAACATATTTATAGCTACGAGGAATTTGTAAAATAATGACAGTAAATTCCCCAGAAAATTCAAGCAAAGCTATTTTGAGACGGATATAGTTCATTACAGGTCATAGAAAAAACGAAGAATGGACGAAAGAACTGAAATGAAACACTGTACGGATTACAGGCTATAAAAACCACAAACGCGATATGTTATGAAAATTAATGCAAATAGAAACAGTTATAGAATATCGAATCGCCGAGTTACATAATACAGATAAATAATATAATCACGATTTTCGGAAAATGTGTTTAAGGCTTTATAGAATAATCACACTAGAACATCGCGACGTTTACAATTGTACAGTACCAAAGTAAAATATTGATAAATTTACTAACCGCGCATATATGGAAGGTTTTGATAGGAATATCGTGGACTATTATTGTTGAAACCCAAGAAAATATCTCTGAAACGATGGCAGTGGAAAATCCAGCATGGCGAAGCGAAATGATGAGACCAGCAGAATCGAGAGCAATACGAATTCACAGCATGGCTGAAGTTCAAGCACTCCGCACAGAATTCAGTAAACACCCTTCACTAAACAAATCACCTGTGTTAATGGTACCGCACAAATAGGCGTCCCAGGACCGAAGAAATTCAAACGAATGAATTACCACCGTGCGACCACCCGAAACCGAACACCATTTACAACATTACCCCAACGAATGCACTTGCCACTGAAACAGAAACACAGGCTGTGTTTATCTGTCTAGCTCCCGATACCAACTAATTATCACGGAGTGCTGACCCGAAAACGTGTGGAAGGCTTTACAATCCCAAAAAAGCCAGATGGTTAGAGAAGATAAAGAAGGAACAAATAGTCCCGTACCGCTGATACGTACCCTTAGCCAACCAGCGGCGTAGCAGAAAAATTCCCAGAGGATCCAACGGATAGAGTTAAATTGATGCCCACCGGAATAGAAGTGAGAAAATCCCCGTTGAAGAAGGCGATAATAACTTATGATATTGATGTTTTTTAAGAAAATTAGAATTAAGTACTGAGAAGTGAGGTTAATAACTTTGGTAATAGAGTATAATTATCCTCTAGAAGATGTAAACCGTAGTCCATTGTAATTGTCAAAGTAAGACTTATAAAATTTGTCGCTACAATAGGATTACACTACAGCAAGTTAAAACATTTTTGCTTATTGTTGGTGAAAGTGATGTTATTTAAAAAAAAAAAAAAATTTGAGTTTGTCAAATCTTTTGTAGAGGGTTAGGACGAGTGTTAACCACGTAAATACAGAGAATTTTTCTACGATACAAAACAACGTAACATTCTTGATAAACAGTAAGGTCAATATGGACCACATGCTAGACTGAAACAGCCGATAAGCATACGTTCGTAAAACCATACGTTGTTATCGGGAGACAAATAAAATGCTTTTAAAAATAATTACCAAGAAATATCCCTTGTAGACGGGACGCATAAATCATTCATCTAGGAGCGAAAACAAAGATTATTGACTGCTACTGGGTACATTCCCAGCGCGATAAGAAACTCAGTTTTATTTACTACCGAAACAAAAACATATCCATATTTCAAACAAACGTCCAAATTCGATAAACATGGGGTCATTAATTCCGCGATAGAGCGACAGCTACCGTAAATATATTATCCAATTATAACATAATTAAGCGAGAACGGGTGACCCTTATCAGTTTTACGATGTCACGGCACATAAACACACTAAGCCCCGCCTAATAAGCTCCCGGTTGAAGATCATATAAAGCGTGAGTTCATGTCAACAATAGGTAGTTCGATTTGGTATTCCACAGTGAACACGAGAATATGCCATTCGCAAAAAGTTAGGTTAAAAAGTCAGTCTAATTACAGTATCGTGCAATAATAATGAGAGTTTCCAAACCGGTGTAGTTAACTTCAGCAAACATAGAAACTCAGCCGATTCAAATCAAGTATTGCAGCTCTAGTAAAAACACGAGTGAACAGTATAGTTTCCACAAATTGTAAAAGCTTCCAAAACAGAGATAATAACGGATTTCGGCAATTTCAATGGTTCACGATCACTTAGAAAAACCTTAACTGTATACGAATATACCGGACGAATTAATTAGAATAACCGATTGACGCGGGAGAAAACGAATAATAAAGTCTAATCTAATTGCCCTTTAAAACTACATCCAGTGAATAAGTGTTAAACAGGGTGAGTCTCATGTTTGTTTTTCTGTATTTATGTTTATGGCAAAACCCCAAACCCATTAAAATGTGTATGTGTCTATAAAGTATGTCCATAGTTTTCAAGATCACCAAGTTTTCGAAAAGAGAATTATTGTTAGTCGTTTGCAGCACTTGATTGCAAGATTTCTTTTAGTAAAAGTATTTCTATTGAGAAGCCCATTGCAGAATTATCTGCCAATACGCTACATTAGTTTGCATTGTATGAATATTATTGTCTATCCTTCGTCCATAGACGATTTGAGAGAATTGTGTGAAGTTTTATTAAATATATATATACATTTTTAACATTTTATGAGTGCAGTCCTTTATTTATTTTCTTTTATGAATAACCTTTCGAATCTTTCTGAACGGTAGTACTTCCTGAATAAACAGCCCATGTTCCGGTATTTAAGAGAAATGAAATCAGATCTGAGCCGCTCCAGACCTAGTTTCAGTATCGACCTTCTTCAGACAGGCGATTGCTCTTAATACCGTTTTTCCAACCTAACGAATAACGTCTGGTACTACAGGTGTGGTGGGTTAAATCACAACACCCCGTAGTCCAGTCGTCAACATTGGTAGTCAGGTGTGTGGTTTTCCCAACACCCTGTAGCCCAGTGTTCAACAGTAGGTACTGTACTCAGATTTCGGTAGCATTCGCAATTAATTTTTTTCGTGCAGTCAATACTCGTATAATCATATTTCAGAGATCTAATTACCCATTTTGGGTCTGCGGGGCGGTGGTGAGATTTGTGATTGCGGTGGCAATCATAATGCTTTGCAACGCTCAACCAAGAAGTCACCTACCAGTAGTATTCAACAGGGACTGGCAATATATCTCATTCATCATTTTATACAATATCAGCGGTGGATTTCTGCTGAACTTGTGTTTCCTCAGCTTGAACAAGTGAGTAGAAAATTTGTGCAAATACTAATTTTGATGATCCGTATACCTCTCTCTCTCTCTCTCTCTTCCCTATTTGATTGGCTTTTGCTTCCTATTGGTGCATTCCGCCATCCGTGTACCTGAGTTTCATTTTATTATATCCTATGGCATGGAAATTATCGGTACAATGAAGGAAATAGATTACAAGGAATTGCAGATTATTGAGTTGACTGAATAGTTAAACAATGTTCATATTCTCCAAAACTCTAGATATGTAGGTATTGCAGATATTTTGTTTTTGATTTTTTTAATTTAACATCGGCCTATTTCTGCGACCAGAGCTAAACTCCGAGGCCGATGAGGACACTTCCTCCAACAGAAAAAATTTCGGAATCCTCTGGTGTTTCCAACCAGAGCTCAATATTCAGTGTTGAGTATTCGGTACCCAATACTCGAAGAGCTCTGCCTGTGTTCCCCAATCTTTCCTGTTATATTTCATGGCACATTCCATGAAGCAAGTTAGCGAAAACATTGGGCGTATATTTACAAGCTCCAGAACAGAACGCTCAGTCTGGCAAACTGTTCAGAAAACTATTGTCATACTCTGATGAATATATGTATCTGAACAATTATAATACACAAGTTTATGGATCAATGAAACATTAAAAATACTGCATCACTCTAAAACTCCCCCAAATCTTTCGTAATTGCTTTTCGTAATTGACTTTTGAAATTTCGAATACAACAAAAATAAATCTGAATTTTTTCGAGTTGCCATCTTTATCGGAAATGACGAAAGTGATTTGAATGAATCGAAATTCTTTCTCTTTGCTATTCTGTAGCATTACTCAGAACGTGCTGGAAGCTTGACTCTTGATGCGACTGACTAGTCTTTACCCCCTATAGATATTGTTTCATGCGCTTTTTGGTAATAGTTTTTCAATTGAAATCTCTTTTTTCTACTAGCGAAGTCATTGAGTGTTCTTTTTCATATTTATATCATAATTGCAGTAATGAAATATCCTGACATCTTTTTCATTTCAGATTATCGGAGAACCGGCCCGAAGTTGCCCTCAAATTGGTGACACTGGCTATATCAGTTATCACTGCAGTATTTTCCGTCAATGGAGTCTTAATCGTGAAACTGTTGTAAGTTTCGGAGAATTAGATATAATGACACATCTGCAACAATCTGTGATCAGGAATGATTAACTATGAAAATTGAATAAATGTAAATATGTTCACCAAAAACCTGATTTTGAATTTTTCGTCTATTCAATGACGCCTTGACCTTGAATCTATTGATGCTTTTTCCAGCTAATCTTCATCGAATGAGAATACTCTATTAATATACATGTTGAGAAACAAGGATAAAATGTATTCTCTCCACAACGCCTAATATTGAAAAAATATTCATATAGTGGAATTACAGTGACCATTTCTGAGAAACTTGTGAGTGGCCTCAATTAGGAATATGCCATAGAAATGTTCATTTCAGGGACATCCGTTATTGACCGAAGGATGATTCTAATTCTCAAAGTTCTCAAAATTATTTCATGATTTCTGTCCGCCGAACATAGGGACACAGGTGGCCACGGACTCTCTAGTCTAGTGGAATATATTGGAAAATATCCCGGAGAACAGAATAAAAAAATGGAGAAAGGTTATTTTATTTGCAAGAGATTCCATGTAAATTACTCTAATTAAATATAACAAAAGACTGAGAGATCAACTGAGTAACATTAAAATAATGTTGAGAATGAGAAGATTGGAGGAGTTATTAGTTTCTTCCACTCACAACTCGTAAGCAATGAAACAATGTTATTTATTTCCGACCAATGAGGACACCTCAAAGTGTATTTCATGGAGTGTAAGACATATTTCTCGGACTGTAAGACATATTCCATGGACATTGGTATGTATATTCAGGAAAAGGCAATCCCACCTGAAATACACATTCGGCTCAAAATTCCTGGTTTTTAGCAGCTTTTGTGGATAATAAAGTCTGACACTTTTTCAAGAAAGTATATTCCATATCGCACATTAGAAATCAACAACATTAGGTCATCAACTATTGATAAACAGGGCAGAATGAGGAATTTTTTCTTGAAAATGAGTTCATATCATGTTCATTGGAAGAGCTGGGTACCAATTTGAATGATAAGAAATGTGTAGAGATGTTGAAATGTTATCCCGCAAAAAAAATAAAAATAATGAAGCTGGAAGGTGTTTTCCCGGATAGTTTCGTGGACAACATTGATGAATTGAATCATTATCTACCAATGAAAAATTAGTTCTATGAGAATTTGAATGGGGATCATGTGTCAGAGGATATTCGGTTCTATATTTGAAATCTGATGTATTACTGTTGTGCGATGTATTTGTTTAGATAGATATGAATTGGATCCAGCTCAATATTATGTTGCATTTGGGTTTCCTTGGGATACAAACTGACATTCATATGATTCGTGGATATATTAGGATAGGTAGTTTCTTCCTGATTTCAATCCCAATGAACAGTCATCACTCATTCATCATTTGGCTTCTAGAAATTCATATGAACATATTTTGTTACAACTATTACCTACCTCTCGGTTTACTCGAGAAGAAATCCCAACTTCAGACATAATGGCTGCGGCAGACAATTATCCATATGGACATGTCTTCGAAGTTGACATATATTATCCTCAATAATTGCATGATGAACCTTCATACCACCCTTTTCTGGTATAAAGTATAGTGCCACGACAATGAATGAATGACAAGTGAAAGTATGGAGTCCACTATATGAACTTGAAACATGCCATCAAATATGGTTTGACTAATATTGAGATCCAATCAATCACATTGAATGAAGATTTACATCGATCTCCATATTCGAATGCGCAATAAGTCTAATGATAAGTCTGAGAAAGATTTCTATAAGCTGATGAATGATGCAGTGTATGGTGGAATGATGGAAAACATTAAGGATCGATGTGAGGCCTGTCACACATTAGCAGAATGGTCACAGGAGTATGGGAGCAGGCGATTTGATTGCACGACCAAACTTGCACAATTTTTAGTGACAATTTTGTTGCAATTTAAATGGGTGAACTGAAAAAGGGCATTACGATAAACCACTATATTTGGGATTCTATATTCTGGAATTATACAAGACTGTAATGAATAATATTTACTATGGATGTATAAAGAAAGAAGTTAGTCAGAATGCGTTTCTGATCTTTACTGACACATATTCTCCAATTCGAAAAGTAAATATGGACACAATTTTTACGAGTTCATCAGCAGCAATATTAGTAGATTTGGTACATCTAATCATATTGAACATAACAAATTTAGTATACCGGTAAAAAATTCAGTCTCAATTTCAAGGATGAGTTCCCTTATGATCCAATAATAAGTTTTTATGGTACAAGTGCTAAAGCATACTGTGTACAATATCTTGGCAAGAGAGCCAAAGGAGTGAAAGAGGAGATAGTATTCATTTTGAACAAAATTGTATAGCAGCATCTAAATAATTAAATTTTACTTCTGAAAAATTGCTTACTAGTTTCAGACTCCACAAATAAATTTTTTATTTTTTTTTATGAATCACAAAAAAATCTGAATATTTTGAGTGGAATAACAAATATCTCTCGAATGATCCACCATTCGACATTTCCCATTGAAATATTTCTAGTTATATCAGACCTTTCTCCACAATAATTGGGTGTTGGAAAATACTCAATAAGCCAAATTCTTGATTATAGGAGTCTTGTTTCTGTAGTTTATGTGGTTTCCTCTAGCATCGAATCCATCCAAAGGAGTTGTAGAAGCTAATTTATTTATGCTCAATAGTTGAGTTCCTGTGTTCGTATTTAGTAATGCTTTTCGTTTATAGGCATACATATCTCAAAAGCATGACCCTTTCAAATGTCTCATTCAATTCTGTGATATTGACGCTGAATGCGAAGAATAAATAATGATATTTGAGCTAGTAGGATTCATTGGAGACACCGATATTGCCAGTTCAAAGTGGATGGCAAATTTATTTTGATTTTATCGAGAAAATACTGAAATGAAGCCATCAATAGTTCAATTCATAGCCAGTTTCAATTTGCAGTATAAATTTTCCCAAATTTTCAAAAAGCATGAGAGAGATAATTTCATGTATACAACCGATGCTAATCTTTAATTTCAACGTGTTTGTTCATACCATCAACATTTGCATAACTATCGAGTTAAAGAGGTAGTGATAATATGAGTTCATGAAATATCCATCCTCGCCAAGGACAAGGAATGTGGTTTGAGCTCGTAGGCTTTTTCATTGAAATATTTCATGTTGAGAATTTTGTTCATCTGTCAAAACTGACATTCCAACAATAAACTGACGTGTTTTAATTGTTAATTTGAACCAATCAGAATGTGATTACATGATAATCATGCATTGGTGCACGATTATCGGATAATTGCACAGTACAGGGTACCCCAAAAGTATCACCTTACTATTATTATAGGTACATAGTTTTGACCACATTTTCTTTGTAAAAGGATCCATTTTTTTTCCGCATGTTGTTCCCTCAATCTTGTAAAATTGAAGAGAGCTTCTCTGTTGATATACACTTGTCCAGAATATACTGTTTTCAAGTTCTGAAATCATCTCCAAATCGAAGCTTCAAACCTTTTGGTGTATTTTGGGGTAATAGTTCCAATGTTGTGATCAATTTCTTCTAGCCTCCACATCGCGATATATTTTACGAAATTACCTCGCTCCGCATCAATGGGAAATTGGCTTTCGGTGAATTCGCTCGAATTTTTTTTATATTACAGAACTCTTGATGTTGATCAAATGCACCACCGCTCTAAATTCAACAGTTTAGATTATATAGGGTGCTAAAGATAACTTTTCCAAAATTTCAAATGGCCATTGTGAAGAGACTTTTTCGAATATATAAACCAAATCGAGTATGCATCGATTGTTCATACGGCCGATTTGAATACACAATGATTTCTGCACGCACAGAGTTTACAGGGTAGTCCAAAGATAGCAAGTTTTTCAGTGATTTCCAAAAAATTGGAAATTTAATTTTTTGATTGATGATATTGCATCTCATGAATCTGCAGCAGTCCTGCTTATTGATATATCCAAATGGCTGCAATTCCGGAAAAGTCGGTTACACACTCGATCGTTCACTGTGAAAGTTCACTCTGCAGATACATTAAATATACAAGGTGGATCAAAAACTTGTATCCTTCACTGATAATTTCCTTGAAGTGGTTATGATTGATTTTGATGTCATTGAAGCATTTTCAGAAATACATTCTGTTCGACACACATCTGCCGAAAGATTATGAACAATATTATTAGTAAAAAAAAAGCTTTATCTACTACGATTAGTAGAACAACTCGAATGATGGTAGGAGAATTTCGAGAAATATTGCAGATCATTAAAACACAAACATTGATTCACAACAAGATAGGAAACGAAGTATGCTCATATTCCATTGAAAAGACGTACCTATATAAAATGTATAGGTTGCTAATGAAGAACAACAGGAAATCCAGAATTATTCAAGTTTCAGTGTTCAGATGACATCTTGTTGGAAACCTTGGGCTCACAGCCGGACAACTGTCAATTGATCTTGATTGTATTATATTACCTACTTCGATATCAAAACTGTGGAGTTCTTTGAAAGGAAAAATAATATATAACAGGGTACCAATGAACTGAAATGAATGATGACATGAAACAACGTACAAAAAAGGATGATAGTGTCAGAACACATGATTAATTTGTCCCTCTCTACGTTCAGCATCCTCTATATGGATGAGGAGGGCATTCGTTGGATACCTTATATCTCGTACCAATATTAAATTTAATCTTGGGAACTCATTGAAATGATCCTGTCTGAGTAATGTCCACTGACCACGTATCATATTTAGATTTTCTGATTGAACTCTGGCTTGAACTACGTTGATTCTATTAGCCTTTCCCAACATTTTATTGACTACTTCTAGGTTGGCATCTCTCATTTGAATAAGCGGATGGTACTGATTAATTATCGCACCTGCTATTTGTAGGAAACATTTTATATTTTTAATATGATGTGTAATAATTTTGTGATAAAAAAATTTGAATATTGTCTTTAAATAACCATTCTGTGCCTCAACTATCCATCTAGTTTTTGTTATGATTCTGGACTTGTTGGCTTCGTCAGTTGGTGGTTGTCTATGACCACGAGGAAGAACTGAAGGCATTTCACAATGAATGCCGATATTCTGAAAAAAGGAAGAGCATCTCGGTAGCCCCATACTACAATAAAAATATCACCTGGATGAAACCATCTTCTCATTTGGTTGACATCTATAGTCAATTCATTCTGCAGTATGCGTGCATCATTATTTCCCGAATCTGCGAAATATGGGCCTTGAATATCCAAAATGTAACCATCAGAACCCACAATTAGGACTGGTTTGATTAAATGTCTCTCTTTGTGTTGAGAATATGATTGTTGTAATACCCGGAAGTTGCAACTTTTGTCGATGCACAAATAAGAACCATCTATATGAACTTTTGCTTTTGGTTCAGTTGCTTGTAGATTGTATAATTGATTCGCAAAAACACTAACAAGTCGTTCTATAAATGGTTCTCTTGCTATTGCGGTAAATCCTATATTATCGGGTACGAAACGAGTGATCGAAGATTCTCGCACTTCAGTTATCAATAAACTTGTTGCCTGGCGGCTTGAATAATTGAATATGATGGTTGAAAATTCATCAGAAATACCTTGTCGGAGTTTGTATAAGAATCTATGAAAGAAAATTGTATTTCGTGCATAAAATATTTCTTGAAAATCGTAGCAAAGCGCTTGTTAGGTCATCATCAGGGCATACCTGAAAGTAAGTAATATTGATAGAGAACAAGTTACTGAAAATTTTTTTTGACTTACTCGTCAGGTGTACAAGAAGCCAAAAAGACCATAAAATATCTCATAATCAATGAAAGTTGTATAGGTTTAAGTGACACACATATTGAAATACCCATTCTAGGCCAGGATGAAAATTGAGAATACAATTTTTCCTTATCTTTTGAAAAGCCATTGTTTCAGTGTGATAGCTGGACCCAAGTGACAAGATTGACAATTGACAAGTGAACGATGAAGTAGATTGACATGGAACACAAAAGATGATCAATCTTATGAGGACTGTCATCTGTCAAATATATGTTTCAGTATTCCAAGGAAGACCAGACAAGACTCTTCAATTCTCACATTTAAGTCATCGTAATTGAATATAAGTTCAAGGGAGAAGTCTAATTGGACCTGTCCTGATCAAAACAAACAATTGAATAATTCTGGTAGTGTCCATGGACAATGAATTTAAATTTTCCTTCATAAAAATGAAAATCCTTGTCCACCATGGCTCAGTCAAACCGCAACTGGGGGATAAGAAGTGTGATACAAGTCTAATGGGAACTAGACCCAACTTCACAACTCCCACAGCTGGAGTAAAACAGAGTCTAAAAGGTGATAATCCAGAACATGACTTGTGTTCTCAGTATGGAGAAACCTGAAAAAGAGGCTGGCAAATTGCAAAGAGATACAAGTAAAATCATCATAGAGAATGGAAATCGAAAATTATTAGCATGATTAACAGGAAAACTAAAATGTGAATTAGAGTAAAAAAGCTAAGGAAGTTAAATATTATTCAACTTAGACGTCTATGAAGTGGAATATAGCATCTATTTAAATTCACTTGCGTGTTGAGACAAAGGTTAACGTTGAGTATTTCTTTACTAATGTGTAAATCTTCAAGAAAATCTAATCTATTATCATTTTTGGAACTGACTTCATGTAAGATTTGTGAATTTCTATTTGGACTAAAATTATGATTGTTGAATCTTAAGTGATGACCGAAGGCAGTAACTTTATTACTATTTAAATGTTCCATAATACGAACTTTCAAAGGTCTACAAGTTCTACCAATGTAGGCTGCATCGCAGTCTTCACAATTTAACTTATATATACCACTTTTGGAAAGTTTGTTAATTTTGTCTTTTGTATTGACCAAAAATCTACTCAAGCTATTGTTGGTTTTGAAAGAACTTTGACAACATTAAAATTTCACACTGAAACAATGGCTTTTCAAAAGATAAGGAAAAATTGTAATCTCAATTTTCATCCTGGCCTAGAATAGGTATTTTAATATGTGTGTCACTTAAACCTATACAACTTTCATTGATCATGAGATATTTAATGGTCTTTTTGGCTTCTTGTACACCTGAAGAGTAAGAGTAAGGGTATTTTCTGGTATATAGATGTTCTGATTTATGAATACGTTGACTCTGCATTCAATTGTAAGTCTTTGAAGATCAGCTACCCATCGCAAATGAGACACGTGTGCCTTGAGGATTGTGTTGAAATATTCAATCTCAAACATCCTGGATCTTCTTGAAGGTGATGAATCTCTTGAATAATTTTATTGGTTGTATGTCAGATTCTATTTCCATCAATTTCTGCGACATGTGGAAGTCCCCTTTGGCCACGTCTTTCAATGGCAATTTCTCGTTTCAATTCATTTGGTTCTCCATCGAATCGCGTCATATTTTGTGTATTGAATATAACATCACACGTATAACAATTCAATCGGTGACGATTAGCCATTTTTTCAATAATTGATATGATTTCAATGAGAACTTGATACATGCAATGATTGCAAAATGACAATTCAGTATTTGTTAAAAAAATGGATATGGTTGCTATATGTCATACCAATCCAGAGCCATCCTGACCAAACTAAAGCTGCAGCTAGTCCATCTCCTCTCCAAGTGTGGGTACTTTTCAAATGAACTTAGTGTCGGGATGGTAAACATGACTCAGACTGAACATCTTATGGCATAGGCTTACAAATGGAAAGGGTGAGTCCATATTTTTTCGTAATAAAGAAAGCATTTATATGAGATTATATTGGCCACAAATGGTTCACAGCAGGCTACTTAACATGTATTCCTTTCCATATACAAGAAGTTCAATTACCAATCAATTGATATTTCACCAATTGAGGTGGGAATTCGAGTAACGAGTATGTTTTGCGAATGGGTAGTTTTGCTAGTCATTGGTGGGAAGTCGATTGTGGTTTATTCTAAAATTCCATATACAACATATATCTAGAATCTGGAAATTATCCAAGGAATATTGAAATTGATTGTTGTTACGCGAATGTGATACACTCTGTATAGACACGAAACATTTTTTGTAATGAAATATGAGCATATTCAGTTACCTATAATATTGTTATTCAATTATTTTGTTTAATTTTGTGATATTTCTCGAGATTCTTTTACCTTCACTCAAGTCGTTCTACTACTCGTATTATATATAGGTTTATACATATCATTCAAAATATTCCACAGAAAATTGTTCAAAATCTTTCAACATATGTGTGTCGAACACATATTTGTGGAAATGCTTCAATGACATCAATATCAATCATAACTACTTCAAGGAAATTATCAGTAGAGGACACTAGTTTTTGATCCACCCTGTATATTTTATGTATCTGCAGAGTGAACTTTCATCGTGAACCATCGAGTTTGTAACCGACTTTTCCGGAATTTCAAGCATTTGGATATATCAATAAGCAGTTTCATGAGAAATACATAATAGATATGTCAGTTTAATTCAGGAGATGCTAATATCAATCAGAATTGATATTGGTATCCTACAAAAAATCTGAAAATAAATGAAATTCCGCCGCTCAATTTTTTGGAAATTACTGAAAAATTGCTATCTTTGGACTCACCCTGTATATCGTCTGTACGTGCAGGAATCATTGTTCTCTCTATAGTGTATTGAAATCGGCCGTATGAACAATCGATGCATACTCGATTTGGTTTATATATTCGAAAAAGTCACAATGGCGATTTGAAATTTTGGAAAAGTTATCTTAGGCATCCTATATAATCTAAACTGTTGAATTTAGAGCGGTGGTACAATGGAGACATTTGATCAGCATCACGAGTTCTGCAATACATAAATAATTCGAGCAAATTCACCACCCATTGATGCGGTGCGAGGTCCTTTCATAAAAGACGCGAGCGTTCAAAATTGTTTGTGTTTGTATCGCTGTATCTATTTTTCATGGAGACGTCCAGGACAACGAGAGGTAACTACTTTATTTGAAAAAAAATGGTCATTTTTTGTGACACTCACATTTGATACTTACTTACTTACGAGGGTATACACAAAATTAAAAAAATTTAATAATAAAATTCTCTTATAAAATACAATTCGTGCAATGGAAATATATCCATAATTTTTGACAAATTTGCACTCCTGCGTTTTCAACTGGAAAAGGCACTCGTGCTCTTTTTCAACTGAAAATGCATTCGGGCAAATTTCCCAAAAAATTATCGAGAGTTTTCATTGCACTCGTTATATTACTTTTGATGATTTTTATTGTTGATATTCGTTTAAGACGTGCTTTTAGGGTAATCACAAAATCAGATCATACCATAGTGGTCGATGGTGCACAAAATGAGATTATATCAAATATCGATAAATTGTGAATGAACGGAATTTTCGAAAACAAAAATGAATCAAAACTTCAGGAATCTGAGTATGGCTGTATTTTTCTAAATAAAACATGTTGATAATTTTTCATTGCAGAAGTTGATATTCGTTTAGGACTTTTTGGCTAATCACAAAATTAGATCATATCATAGTGTCGATAGGGCACAAAGCAAATCAAATCAAATATCAATGAATTTTGAATGAGTGGATTCTCGAAAACGAAAATATGGGATTGATTTGTTTGAAAATATGAACAGGACGTGTATAAAACATCTGTGATAAACTTTAGTCATGTTGAAAAAACACAAAACAACTACTGTTCACGCTGGACATTTGAACTACATCTGACAGATATTTTGAAGGGACTCTAACTGGAAAGAAAAATATCTGAATTTTTTATTTTAAATTTTTTTTAGATTGTTATTCAATTTTCTATTCCAGTCTTGATTGAGAACTCATACAGATGAATGAGATAAAGAATAATGTATTCCGAAACGGAGTGCTCACCAGAAACCGTTTGTAACATTGATGCAAGAGTGGCATCACATTCACTAGGACTTCAACACATTTTTGTCGACGAAAATCTATTTCACCCTTCCACGATCATAGGGAAGACCAGAAGAATTGAAAAACACATTTTCTAGAAGCAATCTTTCTTTGCAAAGATGGAAAAATGTTGGAAACACTTCTTTCGGAGTGTCACTTCGAAATCGGTGTTTTTTTTATATTCATAACCTGTCATGCGATATGATATATTTGTGGTTTGAGTTTGTGGGCTTTTTCTATGAAAAATCTTATGTTGATAATTTTTTATTGCCGAAGTTGATATTCGTTTAAGACGTGCTCTTTCGCGTATTCACAAAATCAGTTCATATCATAGTGGTCGATGGTGCGCAAAATCAGATCATATCAAATATCGATAAATCATCGAATCTCTTGAAAACAAAAATATCGGAAATTTTCACAACAAAAAAAATACGAAAAATCCATTGATGGCTCAACTCATAACTGGTTTGATTTCACAGTATGATATTTCCCAAATAAAAAAAAATTATACAAACTTTGATAGATAATTTCATGTATACATCCGATGGAAGTCGTGTAATTTAAACGTGCTTGTTCATATCCATAAAATCGAGTTAAAGATGTAGTGGCCATATGAGTTCATGATATATTCAACATCACCAAGAACAAATGTGGTTTGAGTATATAGGATTCCAACAAAGCACTTCACGAATCATGTATGGCTGCATTTTTCTTAAAAAAAATTATGTTGATAATTTTTCATTGCAGAAGTTGATATTCGTTTGAGACTTTTTGTATAATAAAAAAATCACATCATATCATAGTGTCGATAGAACGCAAAATCTAATCGTATCAGATATCGATGAATTTTGAATGTGGAATCATCTGTGATAAACTTTAGGCACTATTTACATCGTTCAAAATAGCAAAACAACTACTCTCCCGGCTAAAGCCACGCTGGACATCTAAACCACATCTGATAGATATTTTGAAAGAACTCAAATGGAATGATCTGCAATTTGCATCAAGAACTCATATGGATGAATGAGGCAAAGGAGGATGTTTTCCGAAACGGAGTACTCACCAGAAAACATTTGTAACATTGATGAAAGAGTGGCATCACATTCACTAGGACTTCAATACATTTTTGACGACGAAAATCTATTTTACGATCATCGGAAGAATTGAAAAACACATATGTTTCAAATATGGAAAAATGTTGGAAGAATTCCTTTCGGAGTGACACTTTGACACCGATGTGTTTTTTCATATTCATAGCCTGGTATGCGGTATGACAGATTGAATTGTTTGAAAATATCAACAGGGCGTTTATAAAAACGGAAAAAATAAGAAATCCATTACTGATATAGCTCTGAAATGATAGATGCTCCGAAATAGTACTTTCAGATATGGATTTCTTCTTTTGTATTCATTTGTATCCACCAATTTTGTGACGTCATTCATACAAGTATTGTTCTCAAAAAATAAATATCATAATTATCGAATCTGGATTTGAAATAGTGAGTTTTATTTTTCAATATTTACCTATGTCCTGTATATATGTATATATATATATATATATATATATATATATATATATATATATATATATATATATATATATATATATATTTTATATATATATATATATAATATATATTATATATATATATATATATATATATATTATATATATATATATATTTTTTCTTAAGAAAAACACAAAAATAATAAATATTTAATAGTTAGTAGTTCATGAGATATTGTTTTTACATTTTTTGAGATTCTATTTACTTTCTGAAGCCTCTGTATAAAATTGATATGTAAATATATGCAAATACTATAATGCAGTAATTATCTTTCATTTTCAAAAATGATTCCAACATATAATTGTTTGAAATGCAACAAAAAGTCTAGTTTTACAAAATTATTCTGAATTAAATGTGATCAACAAAATTATAATGTTAAAACATACAGTATATGAAATTGCATCTAACTAAAATAGCCAATGGGAGAACAAGAAACTTCTTGATGAAAATAGCCAATCAGAGAACAGAGATGGAAGATTTGAAATTGTGGAAAAGTAAGAATACAGAAATATCAAAGGTAATTATGATAAAATCTTGTATTTAGTTTATAAGAAATGTAAAATATGTTAGTTGATAAGTTTTCTCAAATAACACCAAATTAGTAAAAGTGCGACAAGGAAGTGCGCGATTTTCAAAAATTCAAATAGAATGACAAAACAGAAATCGTATCCAGGGAAGGAAAAAACAAAGCAAGAAGAGAAAAAGAAGTTTTTGAAAAAAAAAAAGTTGTTGAAAATTTGATAGAAAATAAATTCCGGATTTTAACTGATAACAAGAAAGATTTCTAACAATAACAAATCAATTTAACCTCTGAAAAATTTTGACAAAAAAATAATTAGGGATAGAAAAAGATTACCATTTTGTTTTCCACATAAAAACTTATCCAAGCTGATTTCAAGGATTTTGGAGAGTTCCACTGCAATAGAGAGTCCCTGAGAGGAGTAGATGAAGCAGGATTACAGAGAATCACCAGGAAATACATCAGCGACACTCCAACTCCAGGTATGAACTTTTTGAGTGCACATCACAAACTGAATCACTTTGCAAAATAACTCTTATATCTGAAGAACTTTGTTCAATTTTGGTATTGAACTATAAAACAATTTTTCAACTTAAAAGAAAAAGTGAGGTTATATTTATAATATACTTCATTGTTTTTCATTATTTTCTGTGAAAATTTGTCAATTGCTCATAGTTTAAGTTATCTATCGCAGGCCAGGTCAATATAAGTTTTCCTGAATAAAGGAAATAATTGTTTTTGATAATCTCTGGTTTACTTTCCACAATGATATGCTGATCTTTCACCTATAAACACTGAACTGAAATAGTTTTATTGACATCAAGAAAGGCAGAGTGGCTCTGTTGCCAGTACCGACTCCTGAGGCATGGGCGTTCCAACTGAGTTTAGTCGTGGTAAGAAAGGAAATAAAAAACAGGCAGAAAAAAGAAATATATGAAATTCTAGAAAATCAATAGGGTGATGGTATATAAGAATAATTTCAAAGGGAATTACAAAGAGTAAAAATAATAAAAAATTCACGAATATTCAGTAAATTTGTTATGGTTTTGGGTGGAAGAAATAATTTTACAAATTTCATTGAAATAAACCTCAAAACAAAACAACCTATAACATATAATAATAATTAGCTTCCAACGCGGAGCGAAGTAATGTGGGCAATTATTAAGTATAAGTATAAATAAAAATTATTATATTCTACCCAATCATAACAATATATATATATATATATATATATATATATATATATAGTGCGGTCCATAGGTAAGGAATACATTCATTTTTAGCGTTTTTATGTATTTGTTTAGGAAAACCTGGAACAGGCCGATTTCTATTGTCAATTTGACAATTTACGGTATGAAAATTTCACCCCCTCCTTGCACGCCCTCTGATTTATGAGCACCCCCTCATAAATTTTTAATGAGAAGGAAGGTCGTGTGGCACCTTGTTTGAAAGGGATTTTTATTCTCTGTTCAGAGATATCAGGTTTTCCAAATTTGGTGTTATCATAACTGAGAAAATTCATTTCAAAAATGTAAAATTTTGATACTTTACGTAGAATGAAGGAAATAATGTCACATAATGTTTAGGACGTATTTTTCAATTCATTTTACAATTAAATTGAATGTTCAAAATGACCACCATTCACTTCTTGACAATAAGAAAGTCGATCTTGGAATTCTCGTATTTTGTAGGACCTCAGGAGTTATATTGTTAATTTCTTCCATTATCCTAACTTTTAAATCTGCAATATTGTCTGGTCTATCGTAATATACTTTTGATTTCAAATAACCCCATAAAATGTAATCGAGAGTCAAATCGGGGGATCTAGGCGGCTATTCAATCGTCCCACGTCTTTCAATCCACCTATTGGGAAAAACTTCATTCAAATAATCTCTTACAATACGTCTGTAATGCGATGGAGCTCCGTCTTGTCGTTACCAAATTGATCTATCTATTGCATTTGAATCATCAACATCAGGAAAAAGTCTTTTTGTAGGCTGTAAAAAGTTCATCAAAAAAATCTAGATAAGCCTCACCATTAACTGTGCATTCAAAAAAATGGGGGCCAATAATTTTGTTGTTAATGATACCAGCCCAAACTTTCACTTTTTCAGGTTATTGTGTGTGAGCCTCACACATCCAATGAGGAGTTTCAAATGAAAAGTAGCTTCATCAGAAGAAACAATTTTGTTTATGAACTGCAAATCTGCTTCCATTCTGTCCATCATCAGTTCACAGAACTGTTACCTTATATCAGGATCATTCTCATTTAACTCCTGAACCAACTAAACTTCATAAGGATGGTATTTCTCTTCATGTAAAGCTCTCAATATCGATGATTTACTTATATCATTATCGGCGGCAAGTTGTCTACTTGTCATATGCGGATTTTCCACAATCGCTAACAGTATATCTAACTTCTATCCTCATCCAATTTAACATTTCGAGCTGGTGTTTGAATAGTTTTTACATGTCCAGTTTCACGATTTTTTTTTCTATTTTGCTAGGTGTAGACTGTGCGACGTGTTGACCAGGGTATTCATTATTAAACATTTCACAAACTTCCTTTTGAGTTCTTGCTTTATTACCGCATCCAATCATAATTAAAATGTCTATTCTTTGAGTTTCGGATAAATGAGCCATAGTTAAATCAAAATACATACACAAATATTTTTCAATAACTGACGTGTGTCAGCAACAAATATCGAAATAAAAGTAGTCTACTAGATTGACATTACATTATTTATGTGGGTTTTGTGATTAATTTTTTGGTGTCTTGAACGACTTTTTCCTGACGTTTAGCAAAACAGATAAAAAAATACTGTTTCCTATGTGGTTATTTAAAATCAAAAGTATATTGCAATAGACCAGAATATATTGCAGATTTGAAAGTTAGGATAACGGAAAAAATTAACAACATAACCCCCGAGGTCCTACAAAATGTTGTACGAGAATTCCAAGATCGACTTGCTTATTGTCAAGAAGTGAATGTTGGTCATTTTGAACATTTAATTTAATTGTAAAATAAATTGAAAAATACTTCCTAAACATTATGTGACATTATTTCCTTCATTCTACGTAAAGTATCAACATTTTACATTTTAAAAATAAATGTTCTCAGTTATGATTGCACCAAATTTGAAAAACTTAATATTGCTGGACAAACAATGAGAATCCCTTTCTAACAAGGTGCCACATTGAAATTTTTTGAGGGGGTGTTCATAATTCAGAGGGGTTGTAATATTTTCATATTGTAAATTGTCAAATTGACAATAGAAATCAACCGGTTCCTGTTTTTTTTAAACAAATACATAATAACTATAAAAATGAATTAATTCCATATCTATGGACCGCACTGTTTATATACTGCCATCCTATATTTCTTGTGCCGCTCTCCTTCATCAGTCTATTTTAGAATGCATTCGATTTCGGTCATACTCCTGTAATCTTCTTCTCGAACTGAAAATCCGAAGTCGATTTCAGGATATAAAAACAGGGAAAAAATACGCACATCTCGAACATTACCAGATGAACTTCATTCCATTAATATTTGATGAAACTCGATCCCTTCAATGTAAAAAACTAGAGAATTCCCCAAACGAGAATACTCAGAATATAATTCCACTCGGATCTACACTGTGTTGGTTTTTTGATGAAGAGTAATAAATAATCGAGTTCAAAAAGGGGTTTCTCAAAAGAGGACATTCATCAACATTCAATTGAAAAGGAGGTTATTAGACCTATAGTTGGAAAAATAACGGTTGATGGATTATTAAAAAATAAACATGATTTTCCTATGAAATATTTACGAAAAGTTGATACAATCACCACTAAAATTTCAAGAAAATGGCATTATTAATAACTGAGATATTCTGGGGTATTCATTGAAAGCGGGACTCACTGTATATATATATATATATATATATATATATATATATATATATATATATATATGGGATATAACGAGGTAGAAAAATGAAGTATTTGGCACAGTGAACATTTTTATTTACCATTGGCGTGCGGTGTTGGGTGGGGGTTGTAAAAAAAAGCCTTTTTTGGTGGGAAAAGGATATTAGGGCTTATTTTAGAATCAGCATCCCTAAAAACCCCTTAATTCAGATTTTAGCAGATTTTGTTTTTCAAATTACTTTTTCTGATGAGTTGTTTATTTCTAACTTTTTAGTTTGAATGCCCTAATCCTATTGCATTTCAAACACCTGTATACCGGTTCGTTGAATTCAGTATCCTCGCAACTGCCCTTATACTACGATTTAGGTTTTTTCGAAATTTTGCTAAGATACGCATGCTCTGTTACCGTTGCCATGCTGTCCTGTGTTTTTTCTAAACAAATTAATCAAAGAGTGGTTTGAAACAAAGTTTTTGTTTGACATTTAGTAAATCGTACGAATTGTCAATAGGTCAAGTGTTACTTAACTGTTAATAATATGGCACAAAACCGAAGAGTAGCTCTTACAATTGGAGAAAAAGTAGAAATTACCCGCTTATTTGGTAATAATGGAAGATCTACGCGTCAGGTTGCTGGAATATTCAATGAAAGGCATCATATCGAGCACCAATTTCTCACGATACCGTTGCCAAAATCAACAGATTGTGCGATTTTCAAAGCATGACCAAGGAGGTACAATTTGAATCAAAGACACTATCCAGATGACGAACGTATCTTAGCAGAATTTCGAAACAACCTAAATGGTATAGGGGAAGTTGCGAGGATACCGAATTTAACGAAAAACAAAGTATGGATTATATATAATACGATTAGGGCATTAAAACCAACATTTCTACATACTCTGTTAAATGGTGATTTTGAACGGCGGTTTGAATTCTGCTTATCGTTGCAAGGTAAACTATCTTAACGACATACTTTTTCTAAGGAACATTATGTTTATTGACGAGGCAACGCTTTCGATAAACGGTGTGGTATCTAGTCAAAATTGTAGGTTTTGAGCAGCCGAAAATGCGAATTGGGTCATTAATTGTGAAAACCAATACAGTGAAAAAGTTAACGTGTGGTGTGGCATATTCAACGAACGAATTGTTGGCCCTTTTTTTCCTGGATAACCTGAACCAACAAAATTTTCTACATTTTTTACAAAATGCTTTTCATGATTTTCTCATGACATTGCGTTTAGCACAGAGAATTAGATGGTGCCCCCGCACATAATTATCTGATAGTTTGGAACTTTTAAAATGCAACTTGTCCTATGAAGTGGATAGGTAGAAATCCTCCTTTGTAACCATGGGTCCCCAGATCGCCTGATATTACCCCTTGTGACTCTTTTCTGTGTGGACACTTGGAAAATGAAGTGTATGCTACTTGGCCGCGTAATTCGCGCATTCGAATTAGACAAGCGTGTCAGGAAATTACTCCCCAAACTTTAATAAAAGTGAATGTACGTTTAAGACGAATTGTTGTAAAGTGTTATACAGTTACAAATAAAGAACTTATTGAAATAATTTTTTTTCTGCTGAAATCAACTCTTGAGATTTTGAATTGATATGAATTAAGTGGTTATTGGGGATGCTAATTCTAAATCTGTTAGAAAAAATTATCTAAAATAAGCCCCCCCCCGCCAACACCACACATTGATGATAAATAAAAATGTTCACCATGATGAATACTTCATTTTTCTAACATACAATCACCACCAAAATTTCAAGAAAATCGCATTATTAATAACTGAGATATTAGGGTGTATTCATGAAAAGCTGGACACCCTGTATTATATATATATATATATATATATATATATATATAGAAAAAGGCATTCTAAAAGTAAAGAAACTTATTTAATTATATAATTTTTTTTGCTGTTTTCGCTGATACTAGTAGAAAATGTGGTCTCAACATTTATTGGGAATAGCCAATAGTGATAGGTTAAAATTATAGCAGTAATTTTTGAAATGCGTAGTTTAACCGAAACTCATCGTATAGATGATTGGATATGGAGATATGACTAGCACACAGGCAGATGTTAATTTGATTCGCGAAAAGTATCCTGAATTGCCTCCAAACGGTTAACAAAATCGAAAAATAATTTCGTGAGATAGGTCATGTGAAGTATTTGCACGGAGAGGGGGCATTCTTTCGTTGACGAAGATACTAAACTGAATGAATTGTTGGAAATATAAAAAAATCCTACGACTTCTGCAAGGCAAATTGCACGGAATATTAATGTAAATCATACAATGATTACAAAACAGTTTAAAGCTAACAAACCACATCGTTACAGAATTCACCCGACACAAGAGTTATGTGAAGATGATCCTGACCGCAGGATCGAATTTTGTGTGTATTGTTTTCTGATGAATCCACCTTTACCCTTCATGGACACGTAAATCGCCAGAATTGTAGATTCTGGTCTCGAGAACATCCTCACTGGATGCGAGAGTTACATACTCGAAACCAGAAAAAGTAAATGTCTGGGCCGGCATTCTGAGAAATCAGATAATTGGACCAAAATTTCGAGGGTTACCTGACCGGAGATATCTATTTGGAATTTTTACAGACAGAGCTTATTCCTATACTAACACATTTATTTCCTAATACAATTAATCCAAATGTACCACATTCTTCTTTATGGTTCCAGCAGGATGGAGCACCACCGCATTTCGGAGTTCCTGTAGTAAGAGAATATGTCGAAAAGGTGCGTTGGAATGGCCGGCGAGATCACCTGACCTCACCCCATTAGATTTTTTTATAGGGTCATATCAAAAACAAGGTCTACGATTACTCCACAGATGTTCGAAAACGTCAGAAATGAATTTAATAATAGGCTGGGTTATTGTCAAGAAGTAGAAGGATCACATTTTGAACATCTTATTAATTGTCGAAAGTTATTTTTATTTGAGTATTTTTAACTAAAGCATAAAGAACTCAAGTTTCTTTCAAGCACAGCAAAATGCGACTCTTTTATGCTAATTAAAATTTTACATGAAGCCAATCTGTACTAAGAGGGTATAAGATTTTTGGGAAAAAATAGATTTTTGGAAATAAAACTTGTCTGACTCTTTTTTGAACTAAATTTTCGCAATAAAAATTTTCATTATTTAAAATGTTTTTATCTGGAATAAGCATCAGAGAAATAAAAAAGAAATAGATGGTTGTATTGAGAATTTGAAAACCTATTGAACAAGGTACAATTCTTTATTACAAAATTTTGAGGGGTTGATCTATAGGGCAGGAGATTGGGAGGGGTTCGAAAAATTCGATTTCTGTAATAGAGATGCGGATTTTATTTCATCATAGGTTTCCACACTGTATATATATATATATATATATATATATATATATTTATATATATATATATATATTATATATATATATATATATATATATATATATATATATATTTTTTTTTTGAAGTGTGGGTTTTCTTGAATCCTGGTATATTTATTTTTGGTTGGAGGTTCTTAGGTTTGGGATTCTTGTGTAAAAATAAAACTATCTTATATCATGCTAGACGTTTCGCCCCTTGGCCGGAGGCATCTTCAGTGGGTTTTTTTTTAATAATTAATTTTTAATTTTTTGTTCTGGTAATTAACAATGACATCTGAAAAGTAAAACATTTTGTGTTATGATTAAAATGAAAATAATAGTTGTTGACATGTGCAAGGGAGAAATGTTAAGTCTGGGGGAAGGGTGTGGCAGAAAAACGATGTTTGTACGTACCTTGGCGATCATCATTGTGAAGATGACTCATTTTGTATTATTTATATTTGCTATTCCTTAGTGTGGTATGTTCTAAAGGTTTTATTTTAACACAATGTCGAGAGCCACGTGGCATTGGCAGTGTATTCGACAGCTAGAGATCAATGTGTTTATGGGGGGTTTTGTTTTGCGATGAAAATTGTTGGTGTACCTGTTGGGTCGATTTCTATTCTTACTTGAGTGGGTGGGGAACTTTGGGGGCGACAGGCGTATTGTTGTTGGGAACTTGTTGAAAGAGTATTTATTTTATTTATTTTTATACTTTTTGTTTGTTGATATTACTGACTATCCATGCAAATGAGTGTATGTGAGGTATTTGTGTCTTATAGTATTGTGTGGTATAATTGGCTGAGGTTATGTATGTCTGTTCTATTATTCATAGCGTTATAATTTTTTTTAATGTTAATTATTTCTTTTATCACTCTTTTCTCTTTGTTGTTTTCGTGTGCCAGAATTTTTGTGTTATCGAAATTAGGGTTGTGATTCTCGGTTAGGATATGTTTGTTTAAGGCAGTACTGGATCCTTTCATGTACTTGTGCCCATTAAGTCTGTTACATAAGAGTTGGGAGGTCATACCGATATAAACTTGGTTGCAGTCGTTGCACGGGATACTGTATATTAAATTAGCTTTCTTCATTTTTGGATCTTTACTTTTAATAGGGGTGTACACTTGTTTGAGTAAATTATGGGATTTGAAGCTAGTTTGTATGTTGTGTTTGTTTGAAATGTTTTTTATGTTCTCCATATATACTAGGTCTATCAGGTGCTTGGCCCACTGCTGTTTCCTCTTTTCGTGAATGACTTGCCAGATTTCATTGAAGACGGCAACTTGTTCATGTATGCAGATGACACAACTGTCATAGTGACCGACACAACTACCCAAGAGATTCTATCAGAAATTAGAAATTCTCACTGTGGTGTGAAATAAACCGTCTAGTAGTCAACCTAGATAAAACTCAATTAGTTCATTTCAATAATAGATCGCCTGTAGAAGACAATAAGTTTAAAATAGACACTTATATTACATCAAGCAATACCATACGTTTTTTAGGAACTCTCGTAGACTCAAAATTAACTTGGTCAAACCAAATTGAACATGTCAGTAAAACACTCAATAAGCAATTCTTTCTCTGAAAGCTTACCTTGAACAACGACAGTTACTGAATGTGTACTATGCATTGGCATATTCAGCAATTAGTTGTAACATAATACGTTGGGAAATAGCAACCGAGTGGACAATAATCTTCATCCTTCAAAAAAGATTCATACGACTCATCTTTGGTCTTAAATATCAAGAATCCTGTAGGGACACTTTCAAGAAATATAGGATTCTAACTTTAACAGTAATTTACATACATAAGATTCTTATACATATTCATAAAAACATCGACGTCTTCATGGAGTATTCAGATGTACATACTTATTATACGCGAAGCCACTCAAATATTTACAATAACAAATTCAACCATATGTCATATAGAAAATCACCAAACTGTGCTGGTACACATTTATATAACTTACTGCCGAGAGGCTTGAAAACTCTGTCTCTCAATAAATTCAAAAAAGAATTAAAAAATATGCTTGTCAAAAATGTTTTGTATACGATTACGGAATTTGAGGAATTTTCGCATAATTCAACCTGAATGTATTGGATAGACATCTCTTATTTTTAACTTCTTCATAACTGCGATTTCTGATATTTTTAATTTTTCTACAAAAAATTGTATGTTTTATATTTTTTGTCTTATGTTTTTTGTTCTTTGTATATTGACGAACCTCACATTTGTAAAAATGACAAGTAAGGTAATAAATATATCTATCTATCTATCTATAGAAATGCATATATAGTGAATAGGTGTGGTGAAGTGGTTACTTGTGCAATTTTGTGATACATACCTTTCTCCACATAATTCCAGTTTTATTTGCACCGGGTATCGCATTCAATTCTACAGCAATGCTGTCCCAGCGATCTTTTGCTGCCTTATAGGTAAATATATTGGTAAATTAGCCTTTTTTTGTTCTTCATCATTCTCAATGATAACTATCAAAAGAGTTTTTTGTTTCTCACTCACAAAAATTCTCTTTGCCATTTCAAAATTGGTATCAGTACAAGAAGTCAAACGAATAAACCCCCCACATTCAAAATCATAATTTACAGGGGTAACAATGAAATCTGTCGCTTTCTGAGAATGTGATTGGTTCAAATATAAATTCAACCGAATACGTCACTTATATAGTTCCGTTTGGGAACACATATTCGCCCAAGAATAACTATTCCTGTTTTTCATATCTCCCAAGAGAATTTGAAAGTGTGAAATCATTTTCTGCAGAAAAATTTCCTGCGATTACGAAAATTGACACCCAGGGGCTCAATTCTAGAAATCGCAGGAAATTTTTCTCCAGAGAATTATTTCATACTTTCAAATTCTTTTGGGAGATATGAAACGTGGAAATAGTTAGTCTTGGACGAGTAAGGAATGTGTTTTACAAAAGGAACTATATAAGTCGTATATCGAGTATGATTTCGGTAGAATTTATATTTTAAACAATCACATTCTCTGAAACCGACAGTAAGAGATATTATTGAAATAATTATGAAGTTTATGTTAGAATTCTCGTACTGATACGAATTTTGAAATGACAAAGATAAATTTTTTGAGCGATAAACAAAAAACTCTTTTGATAGATATTATTGAAATAATTATGAAAGGCAAATTTACTAATAAATTCACCCGAATGAATTCTGATATACAAACCGTCTATGCTCTTGCATAAGCTGCTCTCTCCTGGGGCTCAATTCTTGAAATCGCAGGAAATTTTTCTCCAGAGAATTATTTCACACTTTCAAATTCTCTTGGTGAATATGAAACATAGGAATAGTTATTCTTGGGCAAGGAATGTGTTTCCGAACAGAACTATATAAGTGACGTATGTCTAGTATGATTTCAGTAGAATTTATATTTGAACCAATCACATTCTCAGAAAGCGACAGGTTTTATTGTTACCCCTGTAAATTATGAATTTGAATGTGGGGGATTTATTTGTTTGAATTCTTGTACTGATGCTAATTTTGAAATGGCAAAGCGAACTTTTGTGAGTGAGAAACAAAAAACTCTTTGGGATAAATATTATTGAAAATGATGGAGAACTAAAGAAGGCAAATTTACCAATACATTCACCCATAACGCAGCAAAAGATCGCTGGGACAGCGTTGCTGTAGAATTGAATGCGATACCCGGTGCAAATAAAACTGGAATTATGTGGAGAAAGGTATGTTGTCTTATATCGAATATGCAGTATTCATTGATATTTTTCCACTTAGACATGGCAGGATTTGAAAAAAAATATCAAGAAGAAAAATTCAGGGAGGAGACAACACATTGTAGGCACAGGTGGTGGCCCACCCCTACCCAATGTAATATTGTCAAGTTCGGAAAAGAAATTGATGAACATACTTGATGAAACAGCTGGGTCACCCAAATATCTCAGAATCGATTGTGAGTGAAGTAAGTAAATGATGTAGGTTTTATATAGTTAATTTTATAGTGGAATTATAGATTGATTATTCATAGGTAGAACCAGAAAATATATCCTTGACTGGAAGTGGAGGATGTGGGGAGCGGAGAGAAAACGAAAGAATGTGATCATAATTACGTTAGGAAAAAACACCTAGGAAGTCAAACAAAATATTTAGCAAAACTCAAATTTATGATAAATCTTTGGAAGCATCGTGGAAAATGGCTGAAGCAACAGAAAGGGATAAACAAATAAAATAGTATTATGAAAGAAAATCAGTATTGATGTACTCAAATTATACACAGAAACTTGAAATAAAGAGACATAAATTAGATTTACTGAAAAAATACAGAAGTAAAACAGTCAATTGCAAATAATTTGATTCAAATATTGAATCAACAGTAGTAGCGAGTGACCAGTGATGTCAGCATTGACTAGGGATATTTTCATTTAAATTTTCTCAAAGGGTTCATTGTTAGTGGTTGTTCATTGTAACGTGGATTTACTATACTTGGTAAGTCTTTTTGTAATTTTTTGTTTAGATGAAATATCAGTTGTGTTTAGTGGCTTTAGAATTTCAAAATACAATTTGTACATTTGTTTACAGGTCATATTATATTTGTATTATTTACTTATACATAGGTTGTTTTCCCCCCCCCTTCCCCCAGTAATCAAGAATTGTAATCGTGCGAAAAAAAAAAATCGAGACATCGACGGAAATATCCATTTTGTAGCCAAGAAGCTCAATGTTATTGAAATTAAAACCTGAAAGATTATTTAAGAGACATACGAATTTTGTAACATTACCTTCATTTCTTTGGTAACCGCGGATCTCCTACTTGGTGGAATCAAGAAAGAGTCCAACATGCCTATTGAATACATTGCCAGTTGTTTATTCAAATGAAAATATGATGTGAATAATGTCTCGTCCAGCGATTCGAATGGATTCTGATATACAAACCGTCTACGCTCTTGCAACTGCTCTTCCGCTTTGGCCATATTATCGATAACGAACATCCTTCTCGCATTTTCCATTTTATCAGAAATAAAAATTGCAAAAAAATACAACAAGAATTGTGAAACGTGTCCGGCCAGTCAATCTCACCAGTGAATTCGATTTCTCCTAGTGAAAACTTGGAGAAAGTATTCCTACAATTTTGAAAGTAATCAACTCCTGAAATAAGTGTCAAGAATCCAGTATTGAGAGAAAATGATGTCATTTTCTCTAGAATTCGAAAATTGGGTCCCAGTTGCTCATATTATTGATAATGAACGTTCCTTCTTGGATTTTTCATTTTCCCGATTTTGTCAAAAATAACAAACGAAAACAATCAAATTTCAAGAAACAACAAAGAATTGTGTTTAGCCAATCAATCTCACCAGAGAATTATATGTCTCCTAGTGAAAACTTGCAGAAAGTATTCCTACAATTTTGAAAGGAATCAACTAAATAAGTTTCAAGAATAGCAAAATCCAGTATTGAGAGAAAATGACGTCATTTTCTCTAGAGAATATTTTCCTGCAAATTCAAGAATTGGGTCCCAGTAGTGTTATGTTGTATATGAGAGTCTCAGCACAATGCTCATTTCGTTGGACTTTTGAACATAAATACGCTTCCGTAATAAGCGTAATGAGTGGAATTCGGCTCCAGTTTTTGACAAATAGACCGGGCGCTAGAGGTAAGTGAGTATGCAAAATGTGAGGACCGAATTCCACCAATGGATTTAAGGTAAGGAAAGGTCAACAATTAATAATGCGGATCTTGCCGCTCAAATATTTGGTCCATTTTTTTCACCCCTCTACTCTTATTTGCAAAGGAAATGTATTGAGTACAATCTATAAAATCATTTTAATGATTATTTCAGTATTAATTTATATTTTTTTCTAATGGTAAAAGTGAGGATGGATTGTTAAATGAAAAAAATAAAATCTTTTTTATTAATAAAAAAGATTATATATTAAAAAAACAGTAAATTTGAATGAAAATATACATAAAGTAGGCAAACAATTACTCATTTATATTTAGACAATTGTTATTAATACATTTACATAGAGAAATACAAGATAATTTTGATTTTTTGCAACTGCAAGACATTGTGCCACAATTTGTAGTACATTTACAAGGTTGAATTATTAACTCTGGTAAAGGCGGCTAAGTCATTTGTCGTGGACGTAAGTCACCATTCAACTTTTCATAACCGTACAAACAATAATAAATGCAAATGCAAAGCATCTGATGTGCATATCACTTTCATCAAATTGAAACCGAAACCTATGTTTTGTGAAATCAGTTTATATCTGAGTTCATCAGCAAATAATTTTTTTTTTTGAAAAGAAATAAGTGCAAACTATTTCTAACTGTTTCAATTGTTCATTATTTAGGTCAAGGTTTCCCAAAGATATAAGGGCTGTATGTACAAAATCTTCAGACGCAGCTTTCAAACATTGCATTTTACTGCCAAATGTGCTAGTAGTGTCGTAACCACTTATATCATGTAATGCTGGCAAAATATCGCATATCCTTCCACCCAGTGATTCAGCAGCTAAATGGCATCATAGAAAATATTTCTTTTATGAGAACCATCGAACCATAGGCCAAGACACCCGATATTTGCTAAGTATTTCCAGAAATACACTAACACTAATGAAGATTTTGATCTATCAGTTGAGTAAGAAAATAATATGTTTTCACCAAATTTATCAATAAGTAGTGATTTTAATACACGATTCTCGATCACAGATAGCTAAGAAGTGCACTTCAAAAGAATGAGTTGAAAACTGATCTTTAATTCCATCTATGAGTTTTTCAAATGCATCGTGAAGTATTTCTCGAGGGATCTGATTTGAAGGTCGACCTGCTGGTTTTGTAGAATTTCTCGGCATTCTTGAATAATTACGGTAACAATGTTTGTGATAGCAAATAAATCTTCAGGCCGTTGACAAGTACTAAGTTGAGTAAAAACATGGTCTTCTTTACTGCGTGCAGTATTTAAAATTTGTTCCGCTGCTGAAATTTCGGAACACAAATACAGCTGCCTATCTTTGTTCCTCGTTAATTTTCAACAAATTAAGCATTTCAACGATTTCTTTACTTCTGCAGGTGTCCTTGATGACGAACGAGATTTTTGAGAATGTAACCCCACGCTTGCCTCGGAAGTTGAAGCAGATTCTTCTTTTTCTTCTTCTTTACACAACGCAATTTCTCGACGCCGTATTTTCTCCTCAGTTAAATAAGTAGCTGAACAGCCTTGGTGCCATGAAAATTCTTATCTTGTAGAGTCCGGATTAAACAGTTTTAAAAATGTTTCAGTAATGTTGTCTTTTCTTCTATCTGCTGCTTTTTTAATATTAAGCAGCGTGCTTGACCTTGGTTCTTTCACTAAATCATTTGATTTATCACAAAATAAACATAACTGTTCGTTTAGTCTTTTTCTTTTCAAATTAATCACTTTCAACGACATTTTTAAAGTTTTTCAATACAGCTCACTTCAAACATACACTCAAAAATAACGAAAATCAAATTATTTTATGCGTATACAACAAACACGACTTAATAACGAAACGTTTCTACGTAGATAGATGCCGAAACACACTAGGTATTCAGTGTGCGCTATGCTTACAGTTGGCTCGAAGAGGGGATGTGAAGGGAGCGGGAAGGGACCATCACAGCTGGTGGCAAGATGTGTTTTGTTATTGTTTGGGGTCTCAGGTATAAGAATCCGACCATAGTTGCCGGTCCTCACATTTTGCATACTCAACTACCTATGGCGCCTGCACTAAAATAAACGAAACGAATATTGGATATTTATAACTCCGGAACTGGCAAATGAAGTATAAAGACTTTGGGAAACACTTTTTATTATTATACTTATTATTGCAAGAGTTCAATCAATAACAGTGGCGTAGCTTGGCTAGACGGACCCTGTATCAAAATTTGTTGGGGGGCCCAAATGAAGGGTGAACATTTTTCGAAAAAGAAAGAAAAACGCTCGCATTGAATTAAATGATTATATATTGATTATAAGTTATTACTTACAATTAATGCTCCTTGGAGCTAAGTTAGCCAAACAATTCAAATCAAATATACACTTTTCTCGCCTTTTTTTCGGCAAACTTATTTATTAAATCATCCATAGCTGAAGACGATTTCAGTTTTTCTAAATATTCTGCCTCTATAGACAATAGTGACAAATCTGATAGCCGTTCCTGTCCCATAGTAGTCCTTAGATAATTTTTAATCAGTTTTGATTTCTAAAAACTCCTTTCAGATGTTGCAGTTGTAAGCGGAAGGGTCAAAAATGGAAAGCATGCTGTTATTACATCCGGAAAACTGGATGCAAGGCTATTGAATTTTATCAGTAATAATTCCATGAGTTCCTTAATGGAATTAATTTTCTGAATTTCAGATTTTAAGCATGTTTTCAAAGCAATTAATTGTTCATACAGATCAACTTTGCTGTATTTAGCAGTCAGTTTTCCGGCATACTTTTTTATTATTTCGTTTGAAAAAGATGAAAGTTTCTCCGGTTGCAATACTTCGAACGTATTACTCAGGTCACAGAGGCTCTGGAATCTTTGTTAAGTTTGAGATATTAATATATATAAACAGCAATAGTACACATTGACTTTGAAGTACGATTCCGGGTCTGAAATTCTCTGATATTCTGATAACTCATCAAAAAAACGCTTCGTTATCTTCCGTCTTTTATTTTTGAAAACATTTGTTACCCCCCACTCTTTTGCTAGATCTCTGGGACTCATTCAGCAAACCATGAAATGAATTTTGATTCCTTATTTTGGTCAGTTCCATTCAAAAGATTACTTAGTGAAATACTAGCTTTGTGTAAGTCATTATTTTCTTGCCGTGGAGCTTCAGAAGCAGGATTGATGATTTCAAATAGTGAAGAAAAAAGGCGACAAGCACTATAAAATCGTAGGTCTCTAAAATGTGAATTATATTTTTACATTCGTCATGTTCTTCTTTTTTAAGGAAAATTAAATTTAGTTGGTACAAAGTTTTCATTATTAATGAATAATTTTTCCTTATAGCTGATAAAGCGTCGTTTCTTGAAGACCATCTAGTAGGACACACCTTTTTAAGGGTAATTTTATATTTTCCAGATGAGATAAAAAAAGTATATGTTTTTTCCAAATTAACGAAATACATTGACACTTCAGGAACACGTTTCGCAAGATCGTTTAAAACTAAATTTAATGCGTGTGCCGCACAATGAACATAATCGGCATTTGGGGCACGGTCTTTTATAAAGGCTTGTAATCCTCCATTTACACCCGACATAACATTCGCTCCATCGTAACCCTGCCCTTTACATTTGGACAAATCAATTCCATATTCTTTTATAGTATTTAAAATTTCAGTCCTTCTGCACTATAATCGGATACTGATATAAACCCCAAAAAGGATTCGCCGACTTTTATTTCTTTAGGTACATGATCATCATTTTCTGTTATCGAGATGTATGGAAAAACTACAGAAAGTTGGTCAATTTTTGACAGGTCTTGTGTTGTATCCAAAATAATCGCCTGAAATGGAGCTTTTTTAATTTCTAAAACAATATTTTCCCCAACTGCGGTACCAAGCAAATTCATAATTTCATTTTGACTCGTGGGGCTTAAATAATGTATTTCACCTTTCGGCTTCAAAAGAAGTTCTTTTAAAAAACTTTTTAACAAAAAATTGAACCGACGAAATACGGAACTGAAAAGTAAAAAATAAAAACTTTTTATCAAAAAATTAAACCGACGAAAAAATCAACTGAAAAGCAAAAAATAAAATAAACCTTCTTAGTCTAAATGATAATTGAGCTCCTAAACTAATGTAAGTAACTGATTTTGAGTCGGCGCCAAACAAACTAGCAATTGAATTAGGTGAAGCGTAAAATGATGGCAGCGAGATGCACGGCTGCGTTTTGATGACTTCTTTCATAGATAATGATCTTCGATAATTGTTTGTTTGGCGCCGACTCAAAATCAGTTACCTATTAGTTTAGAGCTCAATTCATTAGACTAGAAGGTTTATTTTATTTGCTTTCAGTGATTTTCGTCGGTAATCTGTTAAAAAGTTTTATTTTACTTTCAGTTCCGTATTTCGTCGGTTTAATTTGTTAAAAGTTTTTTTCAATTTTTGTGGCTAAAATCTACTAATTACTACCTACTTGTTTTCTGATTACTTCCAAAATACTTACTTACCCACCTTACTTCAACTATTACCAGTTAAATAATGTGATTATCAACTTTTACTATTTGTTGTAATATAAATTATTTTCGTTGGTCTGGTTAGTTTATTTCATTACTTTGTATATCATTCCATCCTACCATAAAATATACTGATTTTGACGGAACAAGAATAATGTCAGTAGCGATCTGTCATTGTCAACTACGTATGTGTGTGCTAATGTTCACTAGTGAAAAATCAATTATCCCCTATTTTGCTACCCGTAAGGGTGGCTAATTCCTTCCGAAATCCAAATATAAGGTATACCCTATCTATTAAAAAAAGAATCATCCAAATCGAAGAACCCAGTACAAAGTTATGCCTGATAGAATCAGTTAACGGACCAGAATTCAGAGGGTGAGTGATCAATATCCTTCATTTCGCTACCCTTAGGGGTGGGTTTCATCTTTCAAATTCAAATGGGACCAAAGTCGAAGTACACCCTATCCACTGAATCGGACGCCTCAGTAAAAAGTTATGTGTGATCATACATAAAAAAATATGATGGAGAAACATAAAATATACGGGTCGAATAGGGAACCTCCTCCTTTTTGGTTTCGTCGGTTGAAAATAGGATCATAATTAGATAGTAAACGTAAAATTGACATGAAATTTCCAGATTCAGAATCATGGCCTCTTAAAGGTAGATTGCATGATGCTAAAGTAATTAAAACATTAATTATACGATGCAATACATCTCGCCAGAAAGTCATTTTACTGTTGATTTCACTTTGCAATAAAGTATCAATGGTATTTCCTTGTAACCAATTATTATGAGATAGAGCCGCATTAATATGCTGCTGTGAGTTTTCATGGTCAGATATACATTGTGTAAAATTGCTTCTAACGGAAATTCCGTTAACCCATGCGGAGGAGTACCATTTGCTTTGACGATCTGCCAACAACCAACGACTTGTTTAAAACATTAGAATAGCATAGCCAAGGCCTTGATTTTTTTTACCAGCCTTATTTAAATAATTGTTTCTGAATCCTTTGGAAACGGTCCTTGTGGTTTAGATGGGCCCAATTTAAAAGAGGGGTTGCCTAAGAGTTCAAATGAGATCGCGTCGCGGGTGGCCTAAGAGTTTAAATGAGATTGTGGATAACATTTTACTAATATTTTTGCTCGGTTTGGGGCCTCTGTAGTCCGGGGGGCCCGTATCATTGATACGGCTGATACGGTAGTCTGATCAATAATAACTTTGGTTTCGTGGGCCAAATCACGGCCTTCGTTTTGCTGACAACAAATAATTTCTCATCGAAATGTTTACGTTCTGAATCAGACAACCAAATCTGAACATTATTCTTCAACATTCCCTTTTATTTTCGTTGTGATATCGATACAACTCCGTTTGACTAGAGTTTCATCTGACGTTGGAGCCACATATGCGCGGAAGACATTAATTTAACATGCGAAGGAGGCACTCGTGTCGTGTCCATATGAATCTTGAATTCCAGGAAGTATTCGTTTACCCTAGGGAAACCATCCCAATGTGGGGTTTTCAACGCTTCACGATTTTTGGGGAGACAAGTAACACCTTACTGCATTGCGGTTAAACGAAGTATACGGCATGTCACGTAACAAAGTTCAATTTCTCGAATGTTTTCCATCAAATAACACGGCCCTAGAAGGTCATATTTTTCTTCGTAATACATTTATTTGTACTGGGGATGGGACCATAAGGAAGGAATTGAATATACAGTGATTGTGAGCAACAATTCTAGTTTTCTTTTGATTGGAACGGAAAGAATAAACAAGGATATGACAATTTGAAATATAAAGGTCGTTTTGAGATAACGTGCCCAAAATATTTCAAAAATTGTTGTGTCAACTGGACCAATCAGAAAAGTTGAGGAAACAGTGATCTTTTAATGAAACCATCAATGGGATTTTTGATTATTCCAATCTACATTCCACACTATTCTGAATGAGACATAGTACGGGTGCATGCCTAGAAAAATATAAGGTGTATCCTTACTATTTATTCAAGTTGGAAATGTCAGGTTAGGAAGAAAATAACTAATTGAAAACCTTTTTGAAGACAAGATTTTATTTAAGCCGTGTACTAGAACGTATAAAATGAGTTCAAGTCATCGCTGACAATGATTTAATTATTTTTTGTTGAATTATTTGGTTTCAACAAACTTGTCGCGCGAAGAGGCCATGAAAACATGTACCAATTGAATTTGTTTGGGCAGTGATTGGTTGGTAAATAAGAACTTGGAATATTGAATTTTTATAAAGTATTCATAAAAGTAGGTACCAATTAATTTCATTGGACAATGATCGGTTGGTGAGTAACAACTTGTCGAAGTATTAATTTTATTACAATTCACGCGACATGCTTTTTGAAACCAAATAATCCAACAAAAAATTAATAAATCATTGTCAGCGATGACTTAAACTTATTTTATACTTTTTACTACACGGCTTAAATAAAAGCTTGTATTTAAAAAGGTTTTTTATTAGTTTTATTTTGCTTAGTTAGTCCCCTAATCTGTTCATTTAGTAGGCATCGTTATTACAAGGTGTCTTCCTGTAAGTTTTGAGCCTGAAGAATCATGATCTCCGACTCCAAAACTCCTATACACCAATTTGACTAAAATCTGACGATATCCGAAAAACTCGCCATCCTGAAGTCGCCATCTTGAATTATAGATTTGTCAAGATTCACAATCTCCGAACCTGAAAATCCCCACATTCAATTTTTTGAAAAATTGACCATAATCAAACAATCTTGTAATTCCATCTTAGGGCCACCACCTCTTAATTTATAAATTCTGACAAAAATTCAAACCTCCGACGGCGAAAACCACTGAACCAATTTTGAATCAAATCGACATATCACAAACTCTTCCATCTTGGGCCATCTTGAGTTTGAATTTGGACCGAAATAACTCCGACCTCAAAACCCCGAATACCACTCGATCGATTGGACCATAATCAAATGTCCTCATCTGACCGTCTTGAATTAGTGAATTTGATGAAAATTTCATAATTTCCAAGCCGAAAACCCCCATACCAATTTTGAATCGAATCGGACTTCAATCACAAAACTCGTCCGCCATCTTGGAGCCACCATCCGAATTCATAAATTTTTGACGAGAAAATGATAATTCTTTGACCCCAAAAACTCCAAATCCAATTTTGAATTAAAATCGGAATGATAATACAAAACTCGTCCGCCATCTTGGAGCTGCCATCCTGAATTCATAATTTTGACGAAAAATGATAATTCATTGTCACCGGAATTATGTATACATGCCAAATTTCAAATCAATCTGACGACTAGAAGTCGGTCAAAATTCACTTGAAAGATTTGACCCTAACGAACGAACTAACAAGAATGAAACTAAATAAAAGCTTTAAAAACAACAAATTTTAATTAATGATCAGATAGATAAAATGAAAAATGCAATTCAAGCAAGTGACGCTAGGGCTTGATTTCGAAATACTTAAAAACAAAGTATTTCACCTGGAGAAAGGAAAATAAAACTGTAGCAGAAAATCGAATCATTGGGAAGAATATAGAATAGAAACAACTTCCAGATTTCGGACTAGGAGAATCTCTCGAGGAAATATCTTCTGGAAATATTTGTAGGGAAATCAACAAACTTCTTGGAGTTAGCTCAATAGTAGTAGATATGAATGATATTTACCTCTAGGTCTCTCCATAAAAAGCCCAATCAAAGTAGAAATAGAATCCATTTTGGAGAACTTCAAAAAGCTGAGAGACACGAACGTTTATATTGTCCACGACCTAACGAACATACAGAGAAAATATAATTAAATAATACTACGGAAATATCTGAGCAAAGCCAAAGGAACGGCTTCAAATTCAGCTTATATTAAAGGAAACAATCTTGTTGTGAATGGAATCGCATACTCAATCGAAGAACTGGAACCAGTGGATGGGAAAGAAGTAGAGACACATACCAAAACAAACAGTGCGCAACCAACACCAGACACCCAACGAATTGAAAAACTGAAATCTACCACGGAACATCAGGTAGCAAAAAGCTCAGTCGGTGCCGAAGACTTTTCACCTTTACAGAATACTCCAGACATGCCAAAAGTGGAGAAAAAACTGTAAAACTGAACAATGTAAGACTGAAACCTACGATCAGCGAGAAAAAATTAAGGAGCCACTCCACGAAGGAAACGAAGAAATAGATTAGCCATTAAAATCCAAGTGTGTCCAAAAATTTTGATGAATTCTTAATATTTCTAGGTCAATTCTCAGACCTTTGGACATCGTTTTTTTATCAGAAATCTATACTGTACATGACCGCAGGTTATTGAATATTTCTGGAGACGAAAGTTTTTATAATGAAAGCACCATCAGTAAGAACGATGAAGTGAGAATCTATATTGGAAATGACTTGAAATATAAATGCGAAATTAATCATATTGGTGAAATCAAACATACAACATGATAAACACATTACCCTCCTTTGCGTCGCGCAGTTTGGTAAAAATCCAATAATTATCTATGTCGATCTCTCCAGAGCCTTTGACTCGGTTAGCCTTTGTAAACTTTTGAAAAAATTTAAAAATTATGGATTACGGGAAAGAAAATATGACTTATTCAAAAGCTATCTTAGTGATCGTGAACAGAGAGTGAGTATCAACAACAATCTGAACAAACCCGGAGTAATGACATGGAGTTCCTCAGGGACCCATACTGAGACCATAATTGTTTTCTATTTATCTGAATGAACTCCTGCTTCTTCGAACAGAGGGAAGAGTATTGAGCTTCGCTAACGATATGTGATTCTATATAGAAGTATAACACACTCCTATGCTTTGATCAATTGGCCCAATGTGAGCTCAATTTTTGAAGAATACCAGCGAATTACCAAATACTCGATTGACTCGACTTAGCATTGAATGAACTTTCTAGAAATTCCTTGATTCCTCATTAAATCTGTGTGAATGGTCGGTTGTTATCTCAGCGTATACCCCGAAGACTTTCTAATAACATATATTTTCTCAATTGCCTTTGCTGCTTTTTTTGTCTGGGATGACGACGTCGTCTTCGATTCACCTGGGTTCCACGTATGACAATAGTTTTTGGAATAAACTTCCCCAAGATCCTAATTATTCAAGAGAACGAAATTATTTCTATCTTTGGCTTTTGGAGATTATCTAAGAGACAGACATACATGGTCGAAGGTTTTACATCTGAGTTTTAACATCAATTTTGTGGTGAAGTTTTAATGATTTAATTATTAAGGAGGCTCCAGGTTGCTGTTTGAAGATTCTTGGTTCGGATTTGGCAGTTAGATCCAGGTATTCTGGTTTTGAAGTACTTTTCGAATCATTATGAGATTGGAATTTGACAGCCAAGACTTGACAATTCATCTGACTTTTATTCGTGCTGACACCAAGAAAAATTCAATATACTTAATGTTCTCAATATAGTTCCGATAACTGAAGAAATGCAGCAGGATAATTCAAAAAATTCGAGCAACAGTGATTCAAATACTTCATGTATTATTTGTGAAAAATCTTTCAAAACCAAGAAAGGGTTGAATATCCATACTGGACGAGTGCACAAACATCGAACTTCATCAAATCCTGATTACGATTTATTAAAAGAGTCGGAAATTGAAAATTATGATGATTTGAAGTCTATTAAAGGAATTCAAATTCAACTGTCAAACTTCAAGAGGAATTCTATCATTATTAAGAGAGTACCCAAAGCAGCAAGAATATCTGCAGCATTATCTTTGAGCAGATTAATCGACGAGTGTATCAAAACTAACACAATAGCAGCTTGGGTAAATTTGTTTATGTTTGCTTATAGAACTTTCAACATTCCTCATGATATTCATAAACATAATCATTCTCTTGCTACTTTGATAAAGAAAAATATCAAAAACCCATCAAATTCAATCACCTCTTATACGCCATTCAAAAACAATTTCTCAAATATCCAAAATTTAACCAAGAGAGTAGTAAGCAAAATTTCAGATGGAGATATTTCTTCGGCCATTCGAATAATGAGCTCAAGTGACACTGTTGCTAATTTTGACTCTTCAACACTTTCAGAACTGCAATCAAAACACCTCGTTGCTTCTAACCAATGCAATATATCTGCTCCAGACGATGAAGCCCTTCAAGTTACAGAGTCTGATGTAATGAAAACAATTAAATCATTCCGTGTCGGATCTTCTGGTGGATTGGATTCTCTCAGGCCATCTCACATTCAAGACTTGTTGAGCCACAGTTCAGGATTTTCGAAAGATGAGCTTTTATCATCAATAACATCCTTATGTAACTTTATGCTAGCAGGTAAAGTTAATCCAGACATCTGTCCTATTTTGTATGGAGCTACACTTTGTGCTCTGAAGCACTGGTGGAATCCGACCAATCGCAATTGGATTATTTTATCGTCGTTTGGTTGCTAAACTTGGATACTTAGACGTACGGGATCGACTGGGCAAACTATTTCGTCCTGTTCAATTTGGTTTCGGTACACCTGGCGGTTGTGAAGCTGTTACTCATGCTGCTCGACAATTTATCAATTATCACCCAAACCCATCATCTAAAATATTTTTGAAATTAGACTTCAAGAACGTTTTTAATTCGATCCACCGCAACATCTTATTAGACCAAATCAAGAATATGATCCCCAATCTCTTCCCCTTTCTTAACCAGTGTTACCAAAATGAAACTTTTCTATCTTTCGGTGATAGCCTGATCATGTCTGAAAGAGGAGTTCAACAGGGAGATCCTCTAAGCCCAGCGTTATTTTGTTTAGCAATCGAAAAATTAACCAAATCATTGGATTGTGATTTTAATTGTTGGTATTTGGATGATGGCTCTATCGGAGGAAATATCGGTTCAGTGCTTGATAACTTACGCACTGTCATTTCCACTTCCAAGGCTGTAGGTTTAGAATTGAATTTTAATAAATGCGAATTGTTTTCTTTGAGCACTTTGAAACCAGACGAATTGTTGAAGTTTACCTCCCTTGTACCAGGAATCACGTTCCAGGAAAAACCCAACTGGATTCTGCTTGGCGCTCCGCTATCTGATGAAGCACTTCCTGTATGCCTCATAGAAAAACAGAAGGCTCTGTCACTCATTGCTTCTAGAATGAGTGATATTCCAACACACATTGCATTTTTCATTCTGAAAAACTGTTTGGCAATTCCAAAGTTAACATATATTATGAGATGCAGCCCGACATGACACAGTGAAGAGCAACTCCTGGAATTCGATTCTATTTTGCGAAAAACATTGGAAGAAATAACGAATAATCATATGCAAGACAATACTTGGCGTCAAGCAACACTACCTGTCGACAAAGGAGGCTTAGGAATACGCTTGGCTTCCTCTCTTAAACTTCCAACTTATTTGTCATCTTTCAGTAGTGTTTCTCAATTAGTCTATATGATCTTACCCGATTCATTCTCAAACGTACCCAACCATCTCTTCGTGGAAGGAGAGCAGGAGTGAATTTCCAAAACCAATTCTAAATTACCTGAACTAATGAAAAAGTTCCAAAGAGCTTGGGATCGCCCACTCATCGGAATGATTGCTAAGGATTTGCTTGTTTCAGCTATGTCCGCAAAAAAAAAGGCTCGAATCAAAGCAGTTACTTCCCACCATTCAGGAGCTTGGCTCAATGCTCTACCTGCCACTTCACTTGGGTCTCTTTTAGATAATGAATCTTTCAGAATTTCCATAGGACTACGACTAGGTTCTTCTATTTGTGTCCCTCACACGTGCAAATGTGGTGCTCTTGTAGATGAAAAAGGAACCCATGGTTTGAGCTGTAAATTCAGCGCAGGTCGTCAATCCCGTCATCACGCAGTCAATAATTGACTGAAACGTGCATTAACAACAGCCAATATCCCTTCGATCTTAGAGCCTACAGGGGTCAGCAGAGACGATGGTAACCGCCCCGACGGCATGACACTTATTCCATGGAAGTTCGGAAAACCAGCTGTTTGGGATTTTACCTGCGTTGACACGGTTGCCACTTCACACGTAGTTGCTTCCTCCAAGTGTCCCGGAGCAGCCGCAGTAAATGGGGAGAAAATTAAAAGAAAAAAATACCAAAATTTACAACAACTTTATATTTTTTATCCTGTTGCCGTTGAGACTTTTGGAGTATTCGGTCCCAATGCTTTTGAATTCATTGGAGACATAGGAAGACGAATAACAGAAGTAACCAATGATAGGAGAGCAACTTCATTTTTGATCCAAAGAATAAGCAAAGAATAAGCATTGCGATCCAGAGGGGTAATGCGGCTTCTGTTTTGGGAACTATTCCTTCATCACGTCAACTGAAGGAATTATTTTTAAATCCTCAAAGGACGATTTTTCCTATGGAGAGTTCACATAAATCCCTTGGTTCAGTTCTTGATGATGACTTGTCAAAATCAACACGACCTTCCATATCTCCATATAATTCTTCATTGAACAGCGTCATCTCCCTTCCACACAGATCCAGTGCCAGTAAAAATCATCGTATCAGAGAGCACAGCTCTGTTAGTTATAACACCATCAACTCCCTAGTACACGGAAATGCCAAAATTCCTGGTCTGAATGGTCTGAAAAATATTGGAAATACCTGTTTCATGAACAGCATTATACAATGTTTATCGAACACCAAATGGTTGCTCGAGTATCTGCGAAAAGACGAGTATATGAGGGATATCAACACAAGCATATCAAATATGAAGGGTGCTTTGATAAAACAATTCGCGTTAGTGATAAAAGATCTTTGGTCGGAAGATTCATCTGATAAGGTGGTAAATACTGTTACCTTTAAAAGCCAGATACAAAAATTTGCACCTCGTTTCATGGGGTACGCTCAACAGGACGCTCAAGAATTTCTCAGATATTTACTGGAAGGTCTTCATGAAGATGTGAACAGAGTGACAGAAAAGCCCAAACCTACCTTGGAAGAAATCGATGAAATATTGAGTGACCATGAAAAGGCACAGGAGTCTTGGTCAAGATATCTTAGAATGGATAACTCGAAAATTGTTGATAATTTTGTTGGTCAACTAAAATCATCGTTGAATTGTACTTCATGCGGCTATTGTTCTGTATCTTTTGACCCCTTCTGGGACCTTTCACTTCATATTCCACAGAATACTGGCCAGCTCAGTCTTTCACAAAGTTTAGACTCGTTTATCAGGGAAGAAATTTTGGACGGCGAAGAAAAACCAACTTGTGGTAATTGTAAGGAAATGATAAAATGCACAAAGTCATTATCCATACATAAGTTTCCCAAAATATTAGTAATTCACTTGAAACGATTCTCGCCGATGGGAAGATTTATGGGAAAACTAAATGCCACCATTGACTTTCCTCTCGAAGGATTAGATTTGAGAAATTTTGCAGCAGATAACGTAACACCGTGTCTTTACAACTTATATGCTGTGTCCAACCATAGTGGAACAATCTATAGCGGACACTACACGGCTTACTGTAGGCACCCTTATGCAGGCACATGGTACAAGTACAATGACTCCAGAGTATCACCGATATCCCCAAAATCCCTTATAAGTGGAGAAGCATTCGTCCTCTTCTATGAGCAAGATGACACCCAATCACACCTTTAGTTTTTCAGTTTTCCATTTCATCCATTTGTTAAAATATCTTTTTATATCTTCAGTAAAATAAATTAATACCTTGAGGAAAGTCATAAGTATAATAAGTAAATGCTTGGAAAAATGAACTGAGTGAAACTTTGTGAACAACACTGAATTAATCGAAATAGCACTCTGCAAACAATAACTTAGGGGACTAAGCAACACGAAACTCAGCTAAACTTTCGACAGTTAGAAAATTTTACTCAGAACAAAGAATCCCACAATTTATAGTGAATGAAATTTTTCAATTATCTGAAAGAACCCTCGCGAAACAGACTAGTTTGAATGATAGGTCTCACTCGAAAGTACACACTTTCTCTCGATACGGAACTTATAAACTTGGACTTTTCCTGGACCCAAAAGGAAGGAACTACTGACTTGAATAGAATTTCCGGGAGTTAAACCCGCGCTACGACAAAATATCAACTGACAATTTTTCTGAGATAATTTTCCGCGTAAGATTTCCCTTACCCCCGGTCTTTGAGAAATCCCATTTGGGTTAAATCTCGACAAATACCAACAATTTGAACCCCCATTTACAACTCTGTGTGGGATTTTGAAGAACTCTGACAAGTTCGTAATGACCGAGTCGACCAATCACGATTCTAGTCGGGGGTGGGGCCGTTGTCTTGATCTTCGCCACCCGAGAGCTGGCGCTCACACTGATATGAGCGGAACTACTTGGAACTATGGAATTATTCGTGATACTTTGGTGTTATGCCTAATTTCCCCTGAATTAACTGACAATGCCGACTAGTGGTCATACTTTACAAAAAGAGCCTTTGAAAAATCAACTTTTACGGAGAAAATTAGCAAATTCTCCGTCTTCGAGACTCTTGGTATGCCATTAAGCCACTTACACTCTTACGAACCAATATTCATACATGTGTGTCGATCCATTCGCTTAGGAATCAAGATATTGCAATAATTCGTATGTAATTGTGAACATATTTTGTTTCCAACATAATTTCCCATGCACTGTTTACTAAGAAATCCCCGATTTATGGCCAGTCATGGTCCAATTCAATATTTTTATGGCAGTTCATGACTTAGACAAAAGTAACTGCTTGCAGGGCTCAAGGCTCTCGCTAAGGTTATTTCTCGCAGATGTAGATATTGGTTTTCAAAAATTTCGTATTCGACCCAGACCACTTGCCGACTTCATGAATTTTTGAATTATTGCACAGCCAAAACCCCTCACAGATGTTATTTTCTCCCAACAGTGTATATATATATATATATATATATATGTTATGAGGGGTTGTTTATGGGATTTTTAAATTTGTGTATTTTTTTGTGAATTTATTTCATGGATTATAATTTCTGAAACCCTATCATAACAAATAAAAAATACCGGCTATGTTATGTTACCTTTTTCCTTTTCAAACCCTTTTACCTTATCCCAGCTCAGTCAGGTACGCCTATGAAGATAAATCACTCCTTTCTCAGTAGCAGGTTCCTGTAATGGGTGTTGCCTACTATGGCACTGACGATTCGATAAGAAAAGCTGCTCAGTGGATAAAGTGAGGTTAGCAATTGGAAAATAAACACCAGTTTGAAAAGATTAATCGAATTGTTGGTTTTTATTCAAAACAAGACTTATATATACCATACTCTGTGATAGCTACCTTATACTAGCGGAACAATGATATTAAATAGTGTAGTTTGAATGTTTGTGATAATGAAAAATTGAGAAAGAAAGTTTGAACTTATTATCAGTCTTTGAGCATGGAATTTTATGATGAAAGTTCAGCCAAACAGTAAAGCCATTGGTTTAGACACGTAAAGTTATTGTTTTTATGTGAAAAGTTGCACTTAAGTGAGATCGGATAGTAGTAGAGGTACCTTGTTGCTGCTTTATGTTGAGGTTTTCAGTCGTGTAGACGTATTTCTGGGATCTCAATGACAGCTCACCTGCACTGCTTCCAATGATTTATTTTCTGGACCAGGTAGGTGGAATTTTTATTGTCTATTTACTCCTTCTATTCAGCCTTTCAAGAGTTTTCTCGTTCGGGAATTTTTAATGCCAGATTTTCTTTTATAATAATAATACTTTTTTCACAATTTTCAACGTGGCTTCTCTTTTCTAACTTTTTTCAATCTCCTCCAAAAATTGTTATCCTGTTCCACAGCAACACTCACAAATTTTTATTTTTTCACAGATTTCCGAATTTGTATCACTTCCTACCGAATTATTTGCTGTTCTTATTGATACTAATGATTTTATGAATGATATCTAATTCTAACTCTTACATAATATTTACAAATTCTTATAAATTATGATTTTTCACGTCATTCCATTTTATTGAATATCATCACTTTTATCACACAAACTCTTTCGAATCCCATTGGTGGGTTTTCTGTTGATGTGAATTGTCATACAGGATGTTCAAAACTTATCAATACGTTGATCTTTCTTTAGTTCAATGTTTGCTAGAAATTTCAGTTTTGATATGGTTTAAACGTGGATTTCTGTTGGATATATTATTGTATATATATTTTTGATACCAGAACTACTGCAGGAATGCCCTCTTTATACATATGAATCGACTAGAGTGTAGTATAAGGTAAAGAAAATTGTAAAAAAACATAGCATTAACGATAATAATAAAAATAACTAATAATAATAATGATAATTATAAGTTCAATTATATAACAACATGTCATAACATATATATATATATATATATATATATATATATATATATATATATATACATATATATATATATATATAACGAGAATATATTAGAATATATACTCAGAACGCACTAGGAGTACGACTATTGGTGTCGTGGGTTGGCCTATGCTGACAGCTGTTGTGCCAATGTGCAATGTGCACGAATTTTCGTGCCATTAAAATTCCACGACAACAGTTCTAAGCTTCACCACACAGTCATTATTTATAATTTGATGCTTTTCATATAAATATATATATATATATATATATATATTCATATAAATATATATATATATATATATATATATATATATATATATATATATATATATATATATATATATATATATATTATTTATAAATTTTATCGTATTGTATTTTATTATATTGTATTTCTCGAAACAAGTGTGAACAACACTCATCGAGTACTCATTTATTCACCTTTATCTGTTATTACATTGTTTTGTATCCTTTTCCTAAGTGAATAAATAGAAATATAAAAAAAAATAAAAAAATAAATACTTTTTTATGCGAAACAAGTGCATCATCACTTATCGCTCACTCAATTTTATCAGTGTAAACTATATTTTTATCCTGAATAAAGTTATTCTCCTTCTTATATATATATATATATATATATATATATATATTTTTTTTTTTTTTTGAAATCATTAAACATGTCTTTTATTCAGAATTAAAAAATACAAAATAAAAGTTTTAAATATAAAATAATATCAAGATGAAAATCTTGATTGAAGCCCGGAACTCGAAGTGATGCTGTTTCAGTTGGAGGAAAACCCGGAAAAACCCACAACACCATCAGAAATCAGATCATCAACTTTACCATAGAAAAGGACATATGCTCCCTGGGAGCTAAGAGAATCAATCTTGGAAAATACACGGCAGTCATCAAAGAGGTGCCAACAATTAGAATAAGGGTGTTTGCAATATGCATTATAGTATCCATTGGAAATGCTGCCGCTATGATTAGATATGACGTAGATATTATAAATCATCCTGAGCAGAATATTGGTCTAAATTCAAATTTTGTATGGGAAAATTAATCACATGGTCCAATTTACTGCCATCAGTCGAAGAAACACGTTTTAAATGTATAACTAAAATTTTTGGAAATGTTTGTATACGAATCATCTTTTTGAATTCCCTTTTCATTCCACAAGTTGAACAGTATGGGCTCGCATCGTTAGTCAGTCTCCTCTTCTGTCAACAGTTCAATGCATTGTGTTAAATTCACGACTTCGTTTGGTAAGTCTGGAATAGGGATTGAAAGTACCCAGAAAGGTTCAAAAGTAACGGAGCAGTAATTACAAAAAGTACATCTCAATATAGACTTCAGCTGACCGGCAAATGTTTCCACAATTTTGGAATTATGAGTAGACAGATATCTTGTCCAAGAAATGGAAGCTTTCTGATTATCATTCGTGATAACAAAATCGTTTGGTGATGGATGAATCTCTGCACTCGCCTTGTTTAAATCTTCATGTAAACCTACCAGAAGGTATCTTAGAAATTCTTCCGAATCTGCTGGGACGTTATGATCGAAGGAAGGAGCAAAATTCCTAAATAGACGGACGGAATGTGAAGTATCCACCATTTTTCGAGAAGAATCAGGACTCCAGATATTTTCCATCAAAGATATAAAAGATTTCACTAAATTTCCCTTCATTCTTGATGTAGTAGTATTTAAATCCTCCATACAAAAACCATTCTTGAAAAATTCCAACAAAACCTTGGTGTTCGAGAGACACTGGATCATGCTATTCATGAAACAGGTATTTCCTACATTCTTCAATCCTCTTAGGCCAAATGTAGAAATTGAGTCTCTTGTTGGTATGGCATGCTCACTCATGTTCAACGAAGAATCCATAGGTTCATTGTTCCTGTAATTCAAAGAAGGTGATAGAGAAACTGATATTGATTTTTTGGAAAGTACTGAGTGATTATCTTTGATAACTGATTTGTATCTCGTAGGAAAATTGGGACGATAAAATAATTCATCCAGTGGATGCGATGGAGGAATTGTACCCATTACAGAAGAAGCATTGCCCCTTTGAATTGCTATACTAATCCTTTGTATAAAAAATGACGTTGAACGTTTATCTTTTGTAGCGCGGCCCACTCTCCTTCCAATTTCATGAATAAAAGACAGAGATTCAGGGCCAAAGACACCAAAAGTTCCGACAGCTATTGGATGGGAAATATAATTAATTCCAAGATTCTGATATTTCTTTCTTTTTAATTTCTCGCTGGATATTGCTGCACCTGCGGACTTGGAAGTATTTGCTAAATGAGACGCTGCAACTGTGTCAGCCCAAGTGAAGTCCCACACCAAAGGTTTGCCACATTTCCAAGGTATCAGCGTCATACCATCAGGACGTTTACCATCATCTCGGCTAGTTCCAAGAGGTTCTAACACAGCTGGAATACTTGCCGATACCATAGAACGTTTAATGATATCATTGACTTGATAATGTCTGGATAAACGACCTGCACTTATATGACAGCTCAAACCATGAGTTCCTTTTTGATTCACTTCACTACCACATATACATTTATGAGGAATACAAATATCTAAACCCAGTCGCAGTCCAATTGATATTCTGAAAGATTCGTCGTCTAAAAGGGTTCCGAGAGAAGCCACAGGTAGAGCATTCAGCCAAGCTCCGGAATCTTTAATACTAACAGATTTCAGACGAGCCTTTTCTACTTCAGACTTGGACGAATCAAGTAAATTTTTTGAGGTTATATTCAAAAGTGGAAGGTCCCAGGATTTCTGAATGTTTCTCGTAGCTGGTGGCAAATCTAAGTTGGTTTGTAATAACCAAAGAGAGACAGCTTCATCAAAAAATGTATCAGTCGTTTCAGAAAACGTGGAAGGGAGAATAGAATCAATAAGACTGGATACACTACTCATGGAAGCTAAGAAGGCAGGTAAAGCTAGGGAAGAAGCCAAACGGAGCCCCAGACCTCCAAGATTCACCGTGAGTGTTGCCTGTAACCAAGAATCTTCATTTAAAGAATTATTAGTAACATTTTCCAAAGTATGGCGCATTAAATCGTCGAAATCTTGAAGCTCATTGAGACTTTCCCAAGATGGAGAACATCTGAGGGTATACATCAATTTTGGTATAGCGAGGCAATTTCTCAAGAGAAAGAATGAGATGTGAGTTGGTAGTTCATTCAGACGGGTGGAGAGTAACTGCAGAGAGTCCTTTTTATTTCTAATATGTCCAGAAAGAGCATTTATAGAAAGGGGCGCACCAAGAAGGCTGCAATCTAACTTTTCCAAAAATTTTATACCAGGGGCTAATGATTGGAATTGGGATTAGAAATCAGTTTTTGGGTCTGATAGTGAAATCAGTTCGCACTTATTGAAATTAAGTTCAATACCAATTTGTTCCGATGGGATGATAACCTTATCCAAATCTTCCAACAGTGTATTGGAATCTCCAGCAATGGAGCCATCGTCTAAATACTAACAGTTGAATTCAGATGACAAACTCTTTGTCAATTCTTCGATTGTGAGACAAAATAGTGCGGGTCCCAAAGGGTCATCTTGTTGAACACCTCTTTCAGAAGTTATTAAATGATCACCAAAATTCAAATATGATGATGAGTTATAACATTGATTTACAAAAGGATATATACCAGGAAGGTTATCTCTTACTTTGAGGAGCATGACATTCCTATCAATCATATTGAAGGCATTTTTGAAGTCGAGTTCCAAAAACACTTTCGAAGAAGGGTCTGGATGCTGATTGATGTATCTACGAGCTGAATGATCAACTGCTTCACAACCTCCTGGGGTACCGAAACCAAACTGTAAGGGACGTAGTAAAGAACCAAGATCTTCTTCAATTTTCATGCAAGTAGTTATGCAGCAGGGCTTCTGGCCCGAAATCAGCCGTTTTCCCATGTTAATCTCCATAAGGATTTCTAAGGTCCAAGCTGTTAATTTTTGTCCAAAATCTCCCAGCGTGTTCGCGTCAAGCGCCTGCAGGTGTTCGGATCAACCCCGCCGCGTGGAAGGGTCCGAACCGCCGACCATCGGTACCCGATGTATCATCGGATTAACTATTTATCGATAACGCACATTGAAATCAAAAAGCATGGTGATAGGATGGAGGGGAAATATAATGATATTCATTGCAGATTAGCGTATGGATTCGGTATATTGTATTCTCAAGCATTTGACGCCAAGTATATGATTTGATCTCAACACCCTCGATTGTGGAATTAGATTGGTGGATTCAGCAAAAGCTTTTTGATGGTAATATGACGATTGTCGATTGACAAGTGGATTTGATATTGTCACAAAAATAATATGAAGTAGGTTCGGGCTTTCATGATTGGAGAATTACATTGAAACATAATAATGACACTTCTATTGATTGTAGGTTCCGGTTCATGGTGTTCATTGATATTTGTGATCTGAA